>JAEANM010000688.1:0-33169 GCA_017656035.1 Myanophis thanlyinensis
TGAGATCTCGCTGAAACGTTGCAAAAAGACTCTGAAACTTACACGGGAAAAGACCCGAAAAGACCTAGACCTGCATATATGTATATATGTATATATGTGTGTGTATATCAGCTAAGAGAATTCTGAATGGAATGAAGCTGAAATCTTACATACATTTCCAAAAAAGTAAGTCTGTTGAACACAGTGCAGTGTTAAGACTACACTATTAACTTGAGGAACCAATTCTAGAAAAGGGAATGAACAGGCACCACATTTTCTTGGAATACCTAGGAAAAGAACATTTTTAAACAAATGTGCATTTTTAAAAGTACCAATTGGAAAAATGATCTCATGGGACAGGACTATGTAAGTTGTAAGTCAGTGTATCAGTAGAACAACAAAAAAAAAGAAATTATAGCCCCCAACACAATCAGTACTTCATACTGGAAACTAGGAATATAAAAACAGAACATTTTGCATATAAATATTCAACAGCAAAAGCAGAGGAAATTTCACCCATCCATCCCAGTAACTACTTTGCCCTCTTCCAATTAGCTTGCTAACAAGAGCCAATTTACAACACAGAATTTGTTATCTTAGAATAGTGATGGTGAACCTTTTAGAGATCGAGTGCCCAAACTGCAAGGCGCACATTCACGAGTGCAAGTGCGCATGCTGGAGAACCAACCAGCTGGCTGGCGGGAGGCAGGGCATCACAATATTGGCAGCTCTCTAAGAGGTGTGATCTTTTCCTTTTGTGAGTGTTTCGTTGTTTGCAGGGAAGTTTCCCTGCAAATGATGGCGAGAAACGCCGCAGAGAAATGTGGTAGAGCTGAGCTGGAGCAACAGCGCATATGCCCACAGAGAGGGCTCTGAGTGCGACTTCTGGCATGCATGCCATAGGCTTCTGGCATGCATGCCATAGGCTCAACACTGTCTTAGAAGTTACACCTCCCTCTCCAGAGGACCGGATCTTTTGAGTTTGGTTTGTTAGGTAGAGCTGCTTTACCTATCACTCCTGTCAACTAGCTCTTTTGTGTGTGGGTTTCATTCACATGCTTGGCTTGTGTGAAGGTGTCCCACTAAATATTTGTGAAGAACAGGTCTTCATGAGATTGCCTATCTCTTGTTGCCAATCTGCTGCTGAGGTAGCCTGAAATTAGCCTAAGGAAAGGTGCATGACGGAAGTGTTTTCTTTCATGACGTGACACAAGATCCGCTGTGTGGATATTCTAGAATGCATGGAGAAGGAACCTTCAAATAGCAATAGCAATAGCACTTATTATATACCGCTTTATAGTGCTTTACAACCCTCTCTAAAGGGTTTACAGAGTCAGTATATTGTCCCCAACAGTTGGGTCCTCATTTTACCCACTTCGGAAGGATGGAAGGCTTTGTCAACCTTGAGCCTGGTGGGATTTTAACTGCCAAACTGCAGGCAGCCGACAAAGGTAGCAACATGCTGGGTTCCAGTTGATACGAGATTCTTCCTATGAGATTCCTGGGCTCTCAACTACCTTAGCCATTATTTCTGTGGCTCGGAGGGAGACTAGACACTTTTAACTGTGCAATCTATTTTTTCCTAATATTGGGGAGGGTAGCGGAGAAGGCAATATTGATCTCATGGTACACCAAAATAAAGATTTTGGAGGACTCATGCAGTAGGTGTCTTCTCAATTATTAGTGACCATTTGCAGTTACAACAACTACAAAACTACAATTCTTGCATTTATGACTTTGCAGGTCTATAAAGCAAAGGAATGCCAAAATAAGATCATAAGCACAGCTGCAGTTTCACCCATAAATTCATCTGCTTTGTTTAATGACCAAGATGCTAGTTCCAATTGTGGTCAGTAAACAAAGACTATCTAAATTGGGGGTTTTCTCCCTCTTAATTTCACTCCTACGTACACTGAGAAATATTCCAATGGCTGTAACTTTTTGAAAACCAACCCTAGAGGATATGAAGTGGCTATTTCAGCAGCAGAGGTTTCTGCTTGATGATTGGCTTGTGGAAGGCAACTCTCCCAAAACAAAGCTGCTTTTTCCCACTCAGCTTTGAAGAGGAAACATGTGGAGAGGCAGGTCATTTCTCCCAATGTGCAACATTCTGGTCAAGAGTCTGAATGCCAAAAAAAAATTAAAAAAAAATCAAAACCAAATGCTGAATTCACAAGTGGCAAGACAAATACCAAGATAGTTTTTAAAAACAGAGAGTGTGAAAGCCAGACACAATTTTCCTTGCACAAATCCTTGGATAGTTCCTTTCAGTCATTTAGTAGGTAGTTCCTATTAGTCATTACCCTATTAACTTAGGGAAGAATTCCTTCAGCCTGAAAAGTTCCAATGATTCCACCTGAAATTGGTGTCTTTGAATTAATACAGCATTAAATCTTATACTCAGGATACTTCCCTTTAGATCTCTAAATGATTGATTGATTTTTTTATTATTTAGATTTATATACCGCACAGCCAATAAAAACATACATATAGATAACAATATGAAATGATGACGTTAACCTTCGAAGTTAACCTTCATAACCCTCCCTGAAAAGAAATTAACTGTAGTATAGGACTCACCAATCTTTTCTGGAACTGTATAGACACACACACACACACACACACACACACATTCTTTGCCCAGGCCCAAGATTCAAAGCAAGCCATCAAGATCTTCCAAATGAAGCCCATACCATGGCTTTCATATGTTTTTTAAATGAAAATGAAATTGGACCCTCCAAAGGAGAAAGCCATTTCTAATCCAAAGAGTTACCCCTAAGAAAGCTTTTGGAAGTAACTGGAGCATCATCAGAATTAAATTAAATACATGCATCTCCCTAAGATACTAAGCAGGCATGCTGAGACTAAAGTCACGCTTCCTGGTAGTAACACACTAGTATTAGATTGTGGGTTTAAACACAGAGCTCCAAAGAACAGCAATCACTGTGTTCCACAATGTGGCTTTGGGACATTCCTTCCCGAGGCACATCCTGCCCTTCCTCTTGGCTAATAGGACTCATGAAATAGTTTGGATTTAAACTTTTATGGCAGCAATGTTCTCTAACCTCACAATATTGCACTTTCTCCCTGAACCCACTCAGCGTGAGCAATGCCCAACTCAACGCAGGATCCCCTCTTTCTGTAGCTGGCCTTCTTCCTCTGAGAATCTCACAGTGAATGTTACAGAGGCTGGCGGAAGAAATACAGGTAGTCCTCAACTTACAACAGTTCATTTAGTGACCGTTCAAAGTTACAACGGCACCGGAAAAAGTGACTTACGACTGTTTTTTCACACTTACGACCGTCGCAGCATCCTCATAGTCACGTGATCAAAATTCAGATATTTTGCAACTGAATCATATTTATGACAGTTGCAGTGTGACCTTCTGACAAGCAAAGTTAATGGGAAAACCAGATACACTTAACCACTGTGTTACTAACCTGATAACGGCAAGTGATTCACTTAACAACTGTGACAAGAAAGATTGTAAAAGGGAGCAAAATTAACTTAACAAATGTCTCGCTTAACAACAGAAACTGGGCTCAATTGAGGTCATTAAGGACTACCTGTAACGACAACTCCACACCCAATCCAACCACACATTCACAGAGGCAGTTAGCTGTTGGTCTACAGCAGGGGTGGGGAACCTTGGCTCTTTCATGACTCATGGACTTCAACTCCTAGAATTCCTGAGCCAGCCGGCTCAGGAATTCTGGGAGTTGAAATCCATGAGTCATGAAAGAGCCAAGGTTCCCCACCCCTGGTCTACAGAGATTCTCAATCATTCAGGTCATGGTTGTCCCAAAGGTGCTTTTCCAAAAGGCAACTGGACTTTATAGCTTAAATGTTTTGAAAGAAAAAACCCCCCAAGAAAGTCCAGTTGCCTTTTGGGACAATTAGCAGTTCAGTTTTTTCACCAGTGTCAATCCTGAAAGCAAATCCTGATATGTTCTGTGAGGGCAGCACCATCACTGCCCTTGTTGGCTGTGGGTGCAATTTAGGAACAGAGAAGACTCCTGACTGAAGGAGGATGGACAACACGTTAATGTGGCTGTGTAGAAAGAGCCCTTAGAAATGAACAAACTGAAATTGGACACCATTTGGTTCAGAGAAGCAGTGATAGAGAATGCCTCAGCAGCAAGCCAAAAACTATGAGATTTCTAAACTGCTTGACATTTGCCCTAATTCCCATTTGTATTCTGACAATAATAATTCACCCACTTCCTATTCTGCACCATTAACAACTTCGTTACAGAAGCAAAGAGCACAATCATGAGCATATTTACTCTGAAGCCAGGCCTCTGTGATCAAACAATTCCAGTCCTATTTCTAGTTAAGTAATAGATTAATTTAAAATAGGGATGACACAAAGCCCAGATACTTTTTTAAAAAAATCGAAACACACTTTCTCTTCCATGTCTCTGCACCTATGATTTTGTTCTCAGTCCAGTTCCTAAAACAACATTTTAAAAAGTAAATGAAATCCCATGCCCTGCCTTTTGTTTTGACTGGGGGGGGGGGGGAGCTAGAAAGCAGGAAGCTTCACAAAAAACGAGATTGAATGGTGAGAACAGTAACCATCTGAGGTCTGTCTTTCTCTATTCTTGTGGGCTCGCCTCTTAGAAACATTACGGTGAGCGATGGTGATAAGAGAAACCATGTGGGCTTGTTAATTTAGGCGCACACAAGAATGATAGGAATTCGCCGCGCTCCCATTTAACGATCAGAGGACAGAAGCCTCAATTAAAACGATATCATTCTAGATTTTTCCCAGTCTCGATTTTGATACAATCCCTATAATCCCTGCTCACCTAGAAGGATTGGCACTTACTTTTAAAGTGCTTAGGATCTACCCCTCCCCCAGGAATTTGGCGTGGGAAAATAAGGAGACCAGGAGAATTAAAACGAACGGCGTCTTTTCTCATTAAAATACAGATGCCATTCAATCCCCCCCCTTTTTTTAAAAAAGACACACACACAAAAGCAGCAAACAAAAGGCTATCATCTCTTAAAATCTCAAAACGCGTTTAGAAGTAGGTTAACGTTTTCCCTCGCCCTACCCCTATCCTAGCGTTTCAAGAGTCTGGGAAATTATGGAAAGTGCTCAGGTCCCGGAAAAATCATAATTTGCATTAATCCAGTCGCATTTTGATCTCCCTCTTTTATTCAAAATACAATGTAGTCAATGGCCCTTACGTAAGGGGGAGCCTTTGCGATTTTGCTTTTTAAGTAAGAATGCATAATCCCATGACGATTATTGCTTCCTTTCTCGAGACCGGGAGGCTGGGAGAGAGAGAGAGAGAGAAAAGATCTTAACTTGGCTTAACCACACCTCTCCAGCTACAGCAACAGATAACATCAAGTTTCTGACGCCCCCTCCCTATTTCCAAGGGGTTGCATTGCATATATACTTGGTAGAAAGCGAGGCGCGCGGGGGAGGGGAGGGGAGGGGGGGAGGTGGAATGCTGATTACATCATGAGAAACTGCCTGCAAGATTCTTCTTCACGCAGAAGTTCCAACTTCCTGATGTCGCTTATTATCCAATCCACGCAAAGACAGGGGAAGCAGATCGAATATCGAATTTCTCACAGGGAGAGAGGGAAACGGGGAGGCCGCGCGCACACGCTCACCAAGCGGGGGGAGGGGGGAGGGGGGAGGAAAGAGAGAGAGAGACAGAAAGAAGCGAAAAAAATTAAGATTTCACGCGTTAAATACTTGGTTGGAGACAAGGACCGAGAGAAACTGGGTTGGCTAGGCGCACGATGCTTTGAAAGGCTGAAGGCTGGGAGGCAATGCGCGCGCCGCGGTGTGGTAGGCAAGCTCAGAAATGCACACCGCCTATAAGCCCGTTCAAGGTACAAGGCAGCCGGTGTGCTACATCGGTACGGTAGACAAGATCTAACCAACCCTACGGGTCCGCTTTCTTCCCGTGTTGAGAGAGAAACATAGGTTACCCGATCCCTGCCTTGGGGATCTCTAGATTCTTGGCTAAGAAGCTCACCTATGAGCAAGCCCTTAAGTGCAGGCGCTTCCTTTCCCAGTCAACGTACAGGCTGCAATTTGCAAAAGGAGCGCCCTAGTCAAGCAAGCCAACAACAAGGTTTAGCCTGCTGGAAGGTAGAATGGCAGGGAGGATCGCTTCCCCACTCCATCCCCCAAAAAATCCAGGCGAATTAATATGCAAGTAAATTCTCCCGAGACGGGATCCTTACCCCTTTTTGTAAATTTGAAATCTGAAGTTGACCTCCCCCGCAACCCAGAGCACCCCGTCTGGCGCTAATATTTATTGAGTATTTATATTTATTTAATATTTATTGAAAAGTTCCCCCCCCCCCCACACACACACACCCCTGCCATGGTCGTGAGCACGAGGTAGGCAATGTTGAAAATGTCGCTGATCGGAGGAATCAAAATCGTAATTTCCCTCCGAGACGCGAGTGCGTGTTTTAAACCGGGGATGAAAAATGAACTGTGTGCGTGCTTTGAAGGCGCTCCAGGTAAAACCGAACGTGAGCTCCGAAAGAGCTGGGTACTTTTTTTAATGGAAAGATTTTTTTTTAACAATGGCAAACATTGAGCAGAGGCCAGGGTTGGGAGAGAAAAGCGGGGGGGGGGGGAGAGCTCCTTTAAAGTTGCCCATCAGGTATCTAGCTCAAGGTGAGATTCCACCTACACATGTGGGAAGTGGTTTGTTTAATTTACTGTGTGGCATTCTTACAAACAAAAGAAGGTTGGTTCCCATTGCTGGGGACCGAGGCAAAAGTGCGTGCTTTCCAAGTAGCAGAGGTTCCCTGGATCAGAGCAGGGGGAAAATGGAATTTGCTGGCTGCTCTTTCTCCCGAAATGGAAAAACCGGAGAAACAGCACAGTATATTTTCGGAACGCTCCCGCGATGATTTCTCTACACGAGAGAGTTAAGGGACGATACAAATTGGTAGATTTCTGGAACAGAGGCAGAAAGATGGGTGGCCGCCGCATCACGCGTGGACCAAGGAACCCAAATGTTCCACTTCGGTCCCTGAACTAGCTTTGAAGCTGCATCCAGACAGACCTTGGCACCATTTACAAAAAGCACGGCAAGTGTGTCTCGGTTTAAAAAAAAACAAAAAACCAACCCATGTTTCTCTTTCGATCTTTTATAACAAAGAATAGGAGAAAGAGACAAGTTCAGCAGCGGAATGAGTGTTTCAGCCAAGTTTTCCATCTTCGCTTTCAACGCTTTTCGGTCATTCCGGCACTTTTGACCAAACCCCTTTCGTCTTGTCAGAGAGAAATCAAACAAGTTCCTAGTTCAGATCTGCCTGATCCGCCTGGTAACAGATCTATTCCCCTATTGGTTTATGCTAATTCCAGTTTCCTCTTGTATTGGAGCCCAGTTGGGGAAGGGGGGGGGAGTTCTCTCCAGGAATTAGAGCCAATTTTGTTTTTAAGTGGGCGATCTCGCCCCTGCAATATTGCCACACGCAGCAGAAGGCGATCTTTCTGGGCAGGCGTCTCAGCTGGAGGGCGATGGTATGAAGGGGGGCTCCGGAAAAGCTGTAGCTGATACCGCTCCGTCTCCAAAATCTAGGTCTCCAGCCACACCGATGCGCATTTTTATGAATGAAGAAACAACATTGCTCTCACCGTGTTCCCTTTCAGGAAAAAAAAAAAAAGCAAGCAAGCAAGCACTGGAAAGGGAGCCGATTTTACAAAGCAAATATTGTTTGGGAGAGAGAAAGTGCACGTAGCTGGTTATTGACTGACTATTATTTACTAAAAGTAAATTAAGAAATAAAAGTTGGAGACGCAAACGCTTGGGTCCGAGAGCAGAGGTAGCTTCCTTTCCCAACGCGAATGCTTCAATGGGGAGGGACAGAGGTCAGGAATTATGCAAAGACATATATCCTTTATGTTTATATGTCAAGGCGTCTAGCGTTTGCGGGGCGTTTGTTTTAACATTTCTAAAGGCGAGGCTGGGTTTTCCCTTAAAATGCTGAAACAAACGTGCTTGCCCCATAAAACCGCATATAGACATAGATCTAAAGGTATACAATGCGCACAACCAGCTTGAAGGAAGGTCAGGCTGAGTTCTGTATTTTTGCGAGGGAGAAAGCCCCACCACAGAATAGATGTAACTTTACTGCTGAGTAACATAGGATCCGAATCCAACCTAGAATTTTACCTCTTACAGTGCCATAAAACAGCCTTGCCCGGGGGATTGCATTTGTGCCCTTTTATTTTGGATTAAGTCTCATTGAGACTTGGCGTAGAAGTAGACACGAGGGAGAGGGTAAGGCACCACATGGACAAAGGTTATAACATACACAAAGAAAGGAGCAGCACGAGCCCAGCCCTCCAAGTATGAATTACATTTGGAGGTTGAAGATTGGTGATTTCGAATGAAATACTGGGTATATCCAGGTTCTTCCAAGGTGGTTTTTGCTAGCAAAAATATTAAGCATGGGATGCTTGGGACTTTTAATTGATTACTTAGAATTCCCACTCCCAGGGGTTATTACACACCTTTTATACCCTGAAGGTAATAGGTGAGAGAGGGGGGGTACAATTGTATTAACATTTGCATGTTTGAAACCCGGGGACAATGCACATTTTTAAATGCACAAGAGCTGAAGCTTGCTCCACCACCGGCTTGCGAACCCACTTGCCACGTGCTTTCTAAAAAAAGTTTGCGGAATGCATCCGCCTGTATAATTCATGGTAGAAGTAAAACCAAACCGTCCCTATTGAAATGAATGAATGAGAACTTCTCCCTGGCTTTTTGCATGGGACTTAAAACCCAGGGGCAAAAAAAAAAAAAAAAAAGACTGCACTTCGTCTTCCTCTCTCGTGTCCAAGTCAGTGTTCTGGAAGAAACAGTAGCCACCATCTTGGTTAAATACGCTTGGATTTGTCACTGAGTAGTACTTGGGGAAGGGGACTAAATGCTCCCCCCCCCATCCTATTCTCTCGCCAAACCAGTGCCCTTCCTGGGTTCATAATGCTGCTTCTGGCCACCGCGGACGAGATATGCCCTCCTGCAAGTGTGGCACCACAGTAGTGACATCCTGTAGCTCGAGCCCAGCCTGGTGCAAACCCGGTGCCTAATACACCACGGAGGGTCGCCCTTAAGAGCAGGGTGGTCTCCTTCGACATTAAAAGATAGCGAGCGGAGAGATAAGGACAGAATTTTTAGGTATGTATTTTGGATCACTAGGAAGTCCTTAATCCACTGGAAGGAGGGGGAGAGCGTTTGACAACTACCGCCCTTTCATTCCGAATTCTTTCCTGAAAATGGCGGGGTTCTCATTAAAAAAAAAAAAGAGGGGGGAATGAAAAATCAACACTCGGCTATCTAGATCCTGAAGCTCTGGTGAAACCGGGGCGGCGGAGTGCCTTTACTTGAAGAAGAAGAAGAAGAAGAAAGCATCCGGAGCCCATCTTCCAGCCCATATTCTGCCCCAACATGCCTGTGTGTGGCCTAGCCTCATTCATCATTCGCCTCGCGGAGCCCCTCTCATTTTTAAGAAATTCTGCCTGATGGGGGGGGGGGAAGGAAAGACCATTTGGGCTTCCCCCACCACTTCGCTCCTTCCCCCTAAAAAAAAAAAAAGGGAGGGAGGGAGGGACGGGGAGAGAGAGCGAGGAAAAGAAAAGAAAGCGAGCCCTTGTCCTCATTTGCATTTGCATTAAAATTTAGCCCCACGTCTGTTCAGCTAAGCAAAGGGGAAGGACTTGAAGCCTGTGGGATGGCTTTACGGCTCGGCCCCCTGCTTTTGGCTTCGCTCCTTTCCCCCCTCTCTTTCGCATTCTCTCTTGGCGCTTTGATCTCTGCTTAACAACAGTAACGTCACACGGGGACTCATACAGGAGAGTTTTGTTGGAAGTTAGAAAGTTTTGCAGCCTCCAGAGGGCTGTAGCAGTAGCAGCAGCGGCGGCAAAGGCAGCAGCAGTCACAGCAGCGAGCAGCATCTGAGGGACTGAGGGGGAGCGCCAGAACATACTGACTCAGCCCTTGGAGTCCGCAGAAGAAGAAGAAGACGAGGAAGAAGAAGAACGGCGGCTGCGTTGGTGGAGGCGGCGGCGGCGGCGGCAGACATGGAACATCAGCTGCTCTGCTGTGAAGTCGAGACCATCCGGAGAGCCTATCAAGATGCCAACCTCCTCAATGACAGGGTCTTGCAGACTATGCTGAAAGCGGAGGAGACTTGCTCGCCCTCCGTCTCCTACTTCAAGTGCGTGCAAAAGGACATCTTACCATATATGAGGAAAATAGTGGCCACTTGGATGTTGGAGGTAAAACGCGCTTCGCAAAAGTTTCGGGCATAAGAGAAATAAAAGCGATCCTTGCGTTTTAGGCAGGCGTCCGTCCGCCCGCCCTTCCTCCCTTCCTCCCTCTCATTTAATCCCGAGCCCCTCTTCCTGCACCCTAAAACATCTTTCCCAGATGTCTCCGTCGCCCCCCCCCCCTTTCAGCGGGTCGGGTTTGTCCTCTCGGGCTGCATGGATTCGGGCGAGAGATCGCGGAACGCCGACCGCGCGCCCTGTCAGCCGGATCCGGAGTTTTTGGGAACCCCGGTAATAGGAATCCGGGCAAAAGCCGGGGTGCCCGAGTGAAGTTTTGGAAGTTTCCGAAGTCGCCCTCCCCCAACGCACACACCCCTCTTGTAGGTCTATGGATTCCCAAGGCGGTGTCGTTAGAGCCTGCGAACCCAGAATATCGACCCCGGGTTCTTCGGTGGCCCCTCAAGCTGGCCATGCATTTGATGGGGATTTTATTTTAAATTAATATCTGTGGACACGTATGCAAGTGCTCCTGGTGCCAGTATTATGCGCCATCTTTGTTCTTTTATTGCAAAGGCCAAGTGTTTATTAATAATTAGAAAGGGGGAAAAGCTCGGGCGGAGAAAAGTGGGGTCCCCGCGGGGGCCACCGGGCTGAGGGATCAAGATCTTGGCTTGGAAATCAAGGGGATCTGCTGGTTGAAACTTTCCTTTGTTCAGAGCAGAGGGTGGTTTTAGTCTCTTCCTTTCCCTCCCCCCCCCCCCCCTCTTTGGAAGACATGCTTTTGCTACAGAAACTTGTCGGCAAGGTCGCCCGGCAAAAAATAGTGTGGGTTTCGTGTTTTCCCCTCGAGACATGTTTCAAAGGGGTCCGACCAGGACCAGGACGGGCTGGGCTATATTTTCAGCCCTTTCCCGAAGCTCTGGGTGCTTGCGATCTATTTTTAATTAATTTTTGAAACCCTGGGTGCAAGCAAATGTCGCACGTTGCTTCTCTAGGAAGAGAGAGAGAAGAGGCATGGGGGGCTCTTGGAGTTTGACTTCGGGGAGGTCTTTTTGGAAGCCCCCAGTTTTCGATCCCAACGGGGATCAGTAAAGGATCCCCTGGAGGGTGTTTTCAGCCAATTTGCGGGGCTCTGCTGATTTTTTAAATATTTTTAAATATTTTTTGAAAAGATGACGTCTGGGGAAAAAGCTTGCAGCTGCCTCTCGACGCCACCTTTGTGTCTCGAGGAAAGGGGGGGGGGATCAGCCACACTCAAGCCAAATGGAACCAATAGGGGGCACCAAGGCATCTGCCCCCCAACATTTTGAAGCCCAGATTGCTTTCTTGAGGTTGCCTGTTGGTGAATCTTGGGGTCTCAAGACACCTATTTTGATCTTTTCGTCCAAATGTACGACCGCATTACGGAAAAGCACATTTTCTTTTCTTGCGACTTTCTCTTTCACTTCTTCTACACATTACAGATTTCATAGTGGTTTTTATTTTTTTAAATCACTAAATAAAGGATGCTGAATTATTTGTGGATTCTTTTCTTTTGCTTTCTGCCCTCCCCCCCCTAAATATATTTGTTATCAGAAAGAAAAGAAAACCAGCTTATTTCAGGGAGTAAAAGCTTTCTAGCATGTCTCTCTTTTTTTTTCCCCCTTTTTCGTCTTCCTTACAGGTTTGTGAAGAACAGAAATGTGAAGAAGAAGTTTTTCCCTTGGCAATGAATTATTTGGACCGATACCTCTCTTTTGAACCCCTCAAGAAAAGCCGCTTGCAACTACTCGGAGCTACTTGTATGTTCGTGGCTTCAAAAATGAAGGAAACTATTCCTCTAACAGCAGAAAAACTGTGTATTTACACTGATAACTCCATTAGACCTAATGAATTATTGGTAATTTCCTGTTTTTTTATTGCATGGGGAAGCAACAAATTATACGAAGGAACTAATTTTTCTAAATTAATTCCATTCTCCCAGACAATCCTTTTTGTTTAAGATGGTGTGGTTTTCCCATAAAATTATTTCAGACCTTAAATATGCAAGCTATTAGACTTCCTGATAAAATAGAATATATAACAGTGTTTTCCGTATTTTTGAATAGAAGCTGAATTGCAATGTTTTAATCACACTGTAGAAAGACAAGTCCCATTAACCTTAACTACATTTATTCTGAAGTAAATGTGCATAAGAATCAGAATCAAACCACTTTTCTTGGGGGAAGGAGGAAGCCAGTAGATACATTTAGTTTTGGGCTATTTGTCAACCCCTGGGCAGCTGCAGCCCACATGGTGCAATAGATTAATTGAATGAAAATGTCCTAATATGTTAAATCTTTATTCACTCTAGGAAAAATACAGTAACAAGATATGGGGATAAAATGAGTGGCTAGCGCCCTCTTGTGTTAATTTGAACAATTTGCATAGTTAATGCACATTAGTTCAAAACAGCTGGGTGATGATAGTGCCTGAAAATGGTGGGGGAAGGGAACAGAATTATGTAATTTTCATCTAGAAAGTTGATTAACCTTGCCTATTTATGTTCTTCTACAGTAGCACAATGGTTGCTGCTAAATTTGGCAAGGGTTCAATTCTGTTCATTCTGTTAGATGAAGCGGAAGGCCTAGACTGAAGTGATGTAGAACTGGGTGACCACCAAACAATTTGTGTGCCTACCTATATTTATAAACAGAGAACTTCATAACCACATATACTTTTCTTGTTTCTTCTTCTCTTCTGTTCACCCCCAACCCAGCAAATGGAACTGCTTCTGGTGAATAAGCTGAAATGGAATCTGGCTGCCACAACTCCTCATGATTTTATTGAACATTTTCTAAATAAAATGCCTGTGGCTGATGACAGCAAGCAGATCATCCGTAAACACGCCCAGACTTTTGTGGCTCTCTGTGCAACAGGTATGAGCCTTGCACTCTCCGAAGGCGTGTTATGTTTCTATGTGCCCCAGCAAATGCACCCGCTTCCCTTTTCCACTATCCAGAATTCTTACAGGGGCACACTATAAAATGGGTGGCAGTAGCTCAGTAAAGCCTAATGCTTGCAAAGAACATGAGCTTGCTCCCAGAACCTGGATTACTTTGCTAAAGGTGAGTTGGCCTCTGCAAGTGGCATTTCTGGATGGCTTCAAGGCTGAAATTGGTGCTTTGAGATCTATAGTGTCAGAGTTAGGATATTGCCAGCTCAGCTAGCAGGAATGGGTAAATGGCTGCAAGGTCATTAGATTCTTAGAATTTGAAAACTGTTGCGTTGCTGTTTAAAAAGAATTCAGAGTTACAAACATATGTCAGGTTTTCCCTGGAACCTCAGATTTCGTTCTTGTTCTTTCCCAAATGAATTCTTTATAACTCTGCTTCTCCTTTCCAGGAGAAACAAGAAGAGGGTACTGTAAAAGGTTCCTGGCTCAGGGTTGAGTCTGACCACGTGCTTGGCTGCAGCCATGTGCACTTAAAGCCTCAGGAGGAGCTAGAGACACTGACTAAGCTCCAGGATTTCACAGAGAGGCCTGGTGTTGGGTTTCAAGGGCAATCTGTGTGTCTGCGCATGCTTGCATTCGCAAGCTCTTCCAAACTTTTGCCTGCTGTTGTTTCATTTCCTTGATTGCTGCTGCCACACCCTTTCAAACAAGCAGGAGCATGGGGTCAGAAATGCAGCCCTGCATTCCCGTTGTCCAGGTAGACTAGCTGCTGCTTTTTTTAGAAAAAAAATAAAATGAAAGGTGGGATAGGCCAGAGAGGAGAAAATGAACAAAGCAGAGTAATTAGGAAGAACAAACAATATGGACACATGTTCTCTCAAATGCTTGTAAGGTTGATTAGGAAGGATATCGGACAACCTACTCCAAACTGAACTGGGGTCTTCTGGATAGGCTGGCTGGGAGGTTGCAGTTACAACATACCTAGAGGGCCCAGTTGAATGTTTGAAGCCACGCATACCAGGATTGCGTAGATTGATTTGTATGTATATGACTCATCTCATCCCAGATGGGCACAAGAAAACAAGGATTTATCTTAAGAGTGAAAACCTGGAAGGCATATAAATTTCAAGGGTCAAGTTGGTGCTAGAGGTAACACTCAGCAGTGTTTGTGATGTCACACCTGAAATGGAATTGGTGGGAAGATCCAAGAAAAATAGCAAACCATTAAAATATATATATATGCAATTTTAAATGGTTTCTCCACTGCAGTCTGGTTTGGAAAGCTGGCCACAGAAAATATGTAAATATTAGGTATTTTTCAAGCTTACCTTTCTTCTAAGCCTAGCTACCAAAGAGACAGCAATTTAGGATTTTCTGGAAAATGGGTTCTTTGCCAAGCTCCTAATATCCTTAGAACATTTTAGAATAGTTCTAATAAATACAATCATCTAATCTTTTTTAAGTAAAAGGTTTTTTTTTTAATCAGCCTCCTTTGCCGCCACGGTGTTAGTTTAATAGACTCTTTCTTTCAAATGCCTGCCCAGCCTTTTCTTTAGGGGCATGGGGATGTTTAACCTGGATTGTGGCGCTGGCAGAAAGAGTCCCACAATGATGAAAACAAGAATAGTTCAAAGGTTGGAGGCTTGCAAAGGGCCAAGTACTTTGATCTGCTGTCAGCGTTGTTATGTTTCTCTTTAGAAGGCAGGTCTTGAGGCCTATCTTAAACATTGTTCTAAATGGCCATACGTAGAACCGGAAAATGAATTGATGAATGCAAACCTTGTCTTGAAAAGTTTTACACAAGCTTAAAGGAAGTGTGGAGGTCAGCAAAGGAGTCCCCCCACCCCAAGGAAGCCAGTGTGAATTTTACCTAAATCAACATTAGTTCATTTTATCTTAGCAAATTTATCCTTAGCAGTCATTAGATTAATTGGGGATGCCTAGACCAAGATGTGGATGTTTGTCTTTCTGTTGCACACTAAAGACTTTCTATGTCCATGTTGCCCTTTTGCCAAGTTTTCATCTGGATGAATTACAAACACTTTTTCATTTGCAATTAATGGAAGTTTCATTCAAAGTAGGAATTACCTATTTGCCTGACTAGTGATTCTTTTAAGGCACAGATATGTAAGGTAGAGGCCCCCTGGAGAAAAATCCAACACAATATCTCTCAAGTTTAATACTGGAAGAAAATAGTTTACACAAAGTGGAGGCAGCGGAAAAGAAAAGGAGATTGAAGATTAGGATGAGTGTAGCTTCGTGTTAGATGTAGAAAAGATTTTTCTAAAAGTAAAAACGATGATGAAAAGAACTTTTGTCTCCTCTTTCCATTATATTCCTGGCCCAAAGGGATTCTTTTGCAGTGTTTTTGTTTTGTTATCTGCTTTTACCAAAGATAATATTTTCTGCTCAAAGGAGCGGTTTGGGTTGCAAAATGTGGGGGGAGGGGGGAGTCCTGAGTTGTTTTACTTAAAAAAAATAAAGACTTGCAAACCAGAACAGGAATATAATAGAGTAAAAACGATGCTAAGGCCATTGCTAAGGAGAAACTCTTGCACATAAAAGCCAAATGATTAATAGGAATAAATATCAGGCAGGACCGTTTTTCATTGTGTTCATCTGGTTGCCTAGGCATAATTAAGATTGTAACTATTAATTATGACTATTGCTATTATTGATTTCCCCCCGATTAAAAGTCATTCTCTTTCGAAACCTTGCTTGCCCTAGTTGTTCCATTCTCAAGGCTTTTAAAAATTTGAAGTCTCAAGGTATGTGACCAGTTGGAACTTGTTGAATCTTGCAGCCAGTGATTTATGTTCAGAGTTTTGATTTGGCTCAATGAAAAGATTTTCATTCATAGCCCCCGGCTCTCCAGACAGATGGAATTGCTGCTCCATTGAAAAAGGAATAGGGGGTGACTTGCCTTGTTAGGAATTTTTTTTTTAAAGCGCCACAGTGCCTAGATGCCTGCTTTGTCTTCCCTTCAGGGTGGCTGGCATTCTTCTCCCTCCGCCACCCCTCTCTCTCTCTTTTTTTTTTTTTAAACCACACTGAAGTTGTTTATTCTTTTTGGATGAAGTCTCAGATAGGCTGCTGGGGATGTGTGCTTCAATTGAGGGGGCCTCTTCCCCATTGTAGCTATGTCAGGTCTAATTCATCTCACCGAAGCCCTCTTGTTCTGGAGCGTTCAATAGTGCAAGATGAGGCGATGAAGGCTGACAATGATGCCACGCTCTTCACTTGCGGGCATCCAATTACAGCCAAGAGGGGCCCCCTGATTAATATGCTGAAATTAGTGGTCTCTGCCACAAATAATTCCTTGTTGGGTCGCAACAAAAAAAAGTCTGTCCATGCGGCTTGTTATGGGAACATGGGGTGGTTATGGGGACAGACACAAACTGGTCATTTAAACTTCATTAACACTTTTCCCATCTCGGAAAGAAAGAGTGGGACTAGGAATTCGTGTTCTCGTTTATTGCCATCTTAAAAAGGGAGGTGTTTTTTTTTAATGGATTCCCAAAAGTCCCTGTGGGATCATCTTAATATGATCTGTGATAGATCTGGTTTTTAAATACAGATTTTTTTTTAATTCAAAAGGAAAAAAATACTACTAACAGTCCTTCATAAATGGGGAAATGATGTTTGATGAATAAAATGTCTTTTGTAAGTTCTTCAATAAGCAGCCATTATTCAAATGCTTGTAATAAATAAAATTGGAACTTAATCTCTTAACAAAGTCTACACAATGCACACTAGCAGCAGTTCAGACCTCTCCAAAATAAGAACCTCAAACATTAAACAGCATTTAACAAATATTATAGATTGGCTATGTATGTTGCCTGTATATCAATTCTGGGACTTATAAAGCATCAGAGTGGAAAAATTACCTGAAGGAATCTTTGTGTACTTTATAGGCTACTGTGTTGGAAGCCACAACTGGTTCAGAAGGCACATTTAATGTTCCCAGACGCGATGCCATGTCAATATCACTACCTTGTGAGCTGCAGTGGTCTCCATCAGGCTTCCAGATTCAATTCAAGATACTGGTTACCACAAAAATCACCCATCAAAGCATAGGGCCATGTTATTTTTGGAGCCACCCATCTGATTATTTCTGCCTGTCCTATAAAGATCTATCAGGATGAATAGATGTGCTTTTGATCCCTCTTTGAAACAGTGTCATCTGAAGGGACCCACAGGATGGACTACCTCTAGTGGTAGGCCTATTCAGTGGAACAGCATCAACTCCGCCCACCCCATACACAATTTGAATGGCCCCACCCCTGCAGAATAAATGGTTCTTTCCTAGGACCAGGATAGGATCTAAATGAACCTTTTTTTTTTTTTGCAAAAGTTCAGAAAATATGGTTGGCTTTTAATGTATTATGTTTTCTTTTGTTTTGGACACTTTTTGTTTGCTTCAATTTAAACTGATATTAATTGCCCAGACTAACAGTTGTGAATTAGGCAGGCAAACAAATTGATTAAATAAATAAATTTAGTATGTAATTTAACACCTTCAGGATGTGCAATTGCATGTTACGCTTGTAAATATTACTGCATTATGAATTGCCTTTGCTCTTCAGGTAAAGGACCAATATTAATTACAGATTGTCCCTCAGTCAAAATGTTAACTTAGAATTGTTGCTTTTGTTGAATAGCATAAAATTAATTCCTACCACTGATGGAATAGATCTATCTCTTTCTCTCTCTCTCTTTCTCTCTCTCTTACACGAATGACTGAAATGGAAAATCCTCAAATATGTTTAATTAAAAGGTAAATTGGAGGTGGAATGTTGAAAGAAGTCTCATTGTAGATTTGTTATTTTGGATCTGTCCATCTTCAAAAGAAAAAGAATTACTGTAATGCAATGTGATAAAATGCTTACATGTATTTTTAAGTGACATACGCTATTTCAAGAGTCATAAAAATTTATATATCAAAACTATTACAAACACAGCTCTTCAGATCATTTGGAGGATTCTCAGCAGCATAGAACTGCATTGAAATAATTAAGGAACTGTCCAGATACAGGCTGCTAAGAATATTTCTTAAGCTGATGCTGATAAAATAGCATATGTTAATTAGATATTAAAGCTTGTTCCACTTTTTTACCTCTTAGGCCTGGTCAGATGTGTGAATCCAATCCTCCTCCTTAGAAGGAATTCTAGCCTAAAAGTGCAAATGATTACTTTTGTTGTTGTAAGAAGGAATAACATTTTTGATGGCAGTTACAGGCCAATCAATCAAAGGAGTGGTTTTATACCAAGACCTACAGCAATGCAGCTTGGAAATTGGCCCAGGTTCTTGTCAGCAGGGTGTCACATCAGAATGTAACTGATTATCTGCCAATTTGTGGGACCCCCTCACTTAGCTACACCATCCCTATTGCCAATGCTAGTAGGCAGTTGCTGATAAGAGAAAAGGGTGAAACAAAGCCTTTGCAAAAGGAAATGTTTAAACATATATATTTACTTAGAGATTGGGGGGTATTGTAATTTGATGGGGTGTGTCTGCCTTTTTCTAAAAGATGAGTAAGATTATGTGATGAGGATACTTCATTACCTGCCAACAAGATATGTTGGGCTGCAGGAATAAATTTGATCAAGTTCTTTTATTCTGAGTAAATATATAATTGGTCTGGAAGATGTGTTGCACAACACTCAGAAAGAAAAGTATGCTTAATTAGAAAACAGGAGAACATTTAGAAATGGTGTGGACAACATTACGATCTACACACTGTCCTGGCTTCACCAGCAAACCCATCATCAAAAGATAGATGCTATTCAACGTTAGAGGAGGGATTTCAATAGAAAATGTTTTATTCAAGTTTCAATCCACAATCCCCATTCTATCTTGTTCTGAGGTTGTCAGATATAGGCTGCAGAATTCCACACAACCACTGGGTGGCAGCAACAGTTTATTTACTGCCATCTAGTGTTGTAGATTTTTTTACTTCTAACATATTCATTAATTTACATTAATTGTGTCTATTGTCTTTGTCATTGATAGACACAATTAATGTAAGAACTTCTGGCTGATTTACTTGGGATTATTTATAGGAGACAAATAATCCAGGGAAGTGTTCTAGGAATAACAATATGCACAAATGCCTGTGAATATTGGAATAAAGGGTCTTCTGTGTTTTATCACAGGCTGCACCTTTAAATTGTCTACTTTTCAGTGTTACACAATGGTTTATGCAGTGATGTCTTTCTTTTTTTTTCCCAACAGATGTTAAATTTATTTCAAACCCACCTTCCATGATTGCAGCCGGTAGTGTGGTAGCCGCAGTGCAAGGTCTTCACCTTGGAAACACTAATTCTTTTCTCTCTTATCAATGCCTCACACCTTTCCTATCGAAAGTTATCAAATGTGATCCGGTAAGTGATTCTTGATCCTCAAGTGAATCTTATTTTGCTGTCACTGAATTCCGACTTGTATTTAAATTGATAATTGTGTACCTTCACATGGTGTTTGTTCTATTTGTGAATACCAGTCCTGGAAAGGCTGAAAGGTTCACTCGTGTATTCATTCATTCAGTTTGTATAGCTGCTCATCTTAGCAATGGACTCCAGGAGACAAACTTATTTTAAAATTAAAAACTATTTTCCATTATAAATACAAAAATGAAAAAAAAAGCAGTCAAGGGTTAGGGTTCACAGCAAGTCACCTTGTCTTCTGCAGTGTTTTTCAAATACATTAATAACCAGATATATTACCGTATTGGTGTGGGCTAAAAAACAACATTAGTCTAAACTTAAGCACCAAGAAACAGGAAAAGAAATTTAACTCAAGGCTACATTGGTTTGGTTTAAAGGTAATTGCACTGCAGAAGAAAGCAGCACTTAAAATAGGAGGAACGTAGTTATTGCAATGAGCAAACTTAATAGTATTTTTAATTCTATGTAATTACAGTAAAGATTCTCTACTGCTAAATGGTTAAAAGGGAGAAGACCACCATCCTAAGAGCATTCTAATTATATAATTGGTTTACTACAGAAAATAATGCTTAATTACTTCATCCTCAGCCTCTCTCTCTATTAAAATGTCCCAAAATATAGATCCCATAATTTTGTGAAAATCTGGATGGTTCTTTTCATGCTTCCCCTACCCCAAAGCTTCCTGGAGATGCTCATCAGTAACTGGTGAGCAATAAACCTTTCATGAATGAATGGGCAGGAAAGGCGCCTACAAGGGAGACCTGAAGTCAATGATCCATGCTATAATGGTGTGTGAACTTAAGACAGAGTTTAGCTTTGTTTTGGAACAATGTGAAAACCCAGTAAATAGATGCTTGAAATAAGTTCTTGTGAGGTCTCCAAATGCCAACAATGTATCAAATAAAATCAGCCTTATGGTTTTGCATCCAAATCTTGAGCACACAGCTAAAACCATCCTATATCATTAAAATATTGCTACTATCCAGCTAGTTTGGATAGAGGTTGTCCCAAACCGGCTTTCTTACCAGCAGTAAGAGCATTTTTAAATAAAAATTCAGTATATGCTATTAAAGATCAAATTTTGAAGATCCTTCTGACAGGACAGCTAGTAATGGTCTTGTGTGGAGAGGAGGAGACCAATTAAGAAACCCTTACTTCTCTTTTCCAGGATCTTTCTACTCTTGAGCAGGTTCTGAGGTGCCCATTGTGTGTTTCCTCCAACCTCCTCTTCTCAGGGTCTTTCCCTGAGAATTGTGGATAGAGAACAATCACAGACCCTCCTAAAAGATATTAAAGGTTGACAAGAAATAATATATTGAGGCATTTTGATGGCCAGCTTTGTTTATTATAATATTTCTCAAACAATTCTCTTACGCAGAGGCACACACTTAAGTTTTTGACATGGATTGAGGGCAAACCTTTATCAGGATTGTGCATTTAGTGTAAAAAAACAGAAGCCGCAACTCTTCAGAATTCATTACTTAAGTGCAGCAAAAGAGTAGCTAAATAGAGTTTGTTTTAGGGCAAGCAGCATTTACAATTCAAAATACCATTTTTGGGACAAGCTTCCCTTGTAGTCCTTCAACATGCTTCCCAATTGGGACCAAATAGATTTCATAAAGATATGTTTAGAAATAGAAATTGCATTCCACTGAGAGCAAGACAATATATTTTGGAGTCATATGTTTAAGGTCCTTCAGACCAGGTGCTTTGTTGATAGTCATCTTGTTCTGATATACTCATAGTTTTCTCTAATTGAAGACTGTTCTCTATCCTCCATAGTCTCCATTACAAGAATGAAAAATAATCAAGTATGGAAAAATATGTTTTATAGTTTATGTTTATAGTGCTACTATAGTAAGAGTGTAGATAATAGTGCTAAGAATCAGGGTCACTGCTAACATACAAGGCACCTTACGCAGAATTCCACTTTGTGCCACCCTAATTGATTTTTTTTATATTCAAAAGTATTAATTGTAGTTACGCAATGCCATAGGTTCTGTCAAGTGTACATGTTCAGGATTAGTAAGCCTGTTATTGATGTTTCTCCCTTCTTCCTTTTGCAACTGGCATCTTACCCCACCCAGCACTCTTCTGCATTGCAGAATTTCCACATGGAATTATGGCAGCCCTGCTAAGAATGTTCTGTCTGATAGCCTATATGGGTTCAAGATGTTAGGTTGCAATTTAGCCAAAATGGATGAATATTTATTCAGTTCCTTTTATCAAAGTCTTTGCAGGACTTGTGAATTAAGCAGTTATTTTTGATAGTGTGCAGTGATAGTGCTTAATATATAGTGGTCTTTGTCTACAACTCCATCAGCTATTCTCAAATTTCATATATTTTAATGGGATGGAGATTTTTTTGGAAAGATGTCTTAAAAATGTTCATTTTTCAACTGAATTTGCCGTGGAAATCTGGGACTGGCTGAAATGTTTAGATAAGAGAGCAGAATTGTTCTAGCAACTCACAAGCAGTTTTTAGTTTAGTTCTTTCCTTTCCTGGAAAATTAGCAGAAATGATTTACTATATTGGTAATAGCACAGTAGGAAAATGGTGCTTGCAAGGATTACTTTTATTCCTGGAGTCTGAAATAATGCCTGCTAAAATCCTTTCCAAGGTGACTTTTTAGAAATCTTTTTCTAGTAAAATATATAATGAGTATCTAATCTATTGAGAAGTGCTGTGGACTCATGATGATGATGTTACAAAGTTTCAGTGGGATGGCAGAGAGCATTTTGCAGGGGTCTAATTCCTTTCCTGACTGTTTGGGATTGGCCATGCCTACCATATGGCAGCCATTTTGTGAACAGCCATGTCTTCAGGAGAAGCCATTTTGCCCCGATGCATATTCTCAAAATTACATCTGGGCTTTCAGCCTCTTATCTTGAATGCAAAAGAAAATCATATTAAAGCATGCTTGATTCCAAGTTTGTGTTTAGACCCTGTCATATGACATGCCTTCTGACCAGGTGTAACAGTGCCTTTCCATATGACATGATCAAGGGCAAAGCTACCTTTTCAAAGCAGAGCTTTATCACTGAGAACAAAGGGCTTCAGTCTGTGGATTTCGTTCGTCCTAGGGAAGGTGTTTTCCACTTCACCTGAAAAGGTGCGTTACTCACAGAAGAGCTGTTTTAATTTTAGGCTAGAATGCCATAATATTATAAAAAGAGAAAAACTAAGTCCAGTGATTTACTTCTTAACTAAACTGTTGCCCAGGCACGTGACAATTGCCTTTGAACAGCCTTCTCCAAACTGGTGCACCCAGATGTGTTAGGTTTCAAGCACCATAATCCCTTCGGTTATCACAATGCTGTGCAAATCTGCTAATCTAGACTCAAGCCTTTATAAAAAAATGACAGCAGTTTCTTCAACATTCAGACATTTGTAGACCCAGCTCATGATAATTTAGAAGTCATGTGACAGGACTTCAAAGGAGCTGTGACCTATAGTACTTTTTGTATTCACAGTAATTCTCTATTTTTTTTCTTTTTACCAAAATTATGACAGGATGATCTCGTTTGTTCCTTGATGATTTTGTTGTGATTCCTTATTTAGGTTAATATAGGATGAATTAGGAATGGTAGAATATGAGGTAATATAGTCTCTAAAACGTGTGTGTGTGCGTGTGTGTGTGTATTTCTGGCATAACATTTGGGCAATCTTTATTTTGGTCTTTAACCAGTATAAAACAATTGTCATATAGCTGTGCCATAAAAAGTCTGAGTAAGAACTTCAGAATGTAAAACATGCTGCATTCCTCAAGTAATTTCATTTGAACAATTTGAAATATATTTCCAGCTATTATCTAGGATAGATGGCTAAGTATTTAAGGGTTTTGTAATTAAACATTTCCTTTTAATTATAAAAAATGCCCTATGTAATAGCATCTGATTGGAATTCCTTTATGGTTCATATTTATATTGTTAGGACTTCGGTTTCTCATTTTTCTTTTTATTTGAGGTAATTAAAAGTCTGATAACTATAGTAAGGTCTCTTGAACTGTCTCCCATCAATTTGGCTTTTCACCTCATCATTAGACCATTTTCACACCTTCAGATAAATGTCAGGCAAAAGTCAGTTTGATCAGGTTTCTGTGTTGTTTATTAATAAATTGGAGTTTTTCAGCTCTCCTCAAACCCTAGAACATTTTGTTTCTGTTCCAAATAGACAATAAATGTTAAAGCTGCTTCTCTTTTTGATGTTTTCTCTTTTTACCTAAGCATGTTCATCTTTTAAACTAGTGAAAGTAGCAAACTAATTTGATGCCAACTCAGGACTGGCTTAAAAATTTGTAGCTTTAAGGTACAAATATTTTAAGTTACCAAATGATGTTGCTGCTTGAAATCTTCCTTTCCTGCCACCGTGCAGAGGAAGAAGCATAAAAGTACAGCCACTCTTTCTCTATCCCATCCTCATGTTCTTTATCAGATAATCATGGTCATGAATGTTGGAGAGTGAAGTTGAAGTATATTTTATAGTTATTTTAGTGGATTTCTTGAAACTTTGGGCAGCTTAGATAAAAAAAATAAAACCAATTGATAACACAAACGCATAATAAAAACATATAAAAATAATCAGTATACAGAACTGATAACACAATACAGCAACAGAAGAGCTCCCTAATAAATTATGATCCCAAAGCCTAGAGAATTATTGTTGCACGACCGCGTTCATACAATTTAATAGGTAAAATATTAAGTTAGAAATTCATTAAAATATCTTTCAAAAAACTGTTTCTGATTAGAACAGTAAACTCATAATTGCTTTCTTCATTAGCAGAAGCAGAAATTAATTTTAATTATAGCAATAGCACTTAGACTTCTATACTGCTTCACAGGGCTATATAGCCCTCTCTAAGCAGTTTACAGAGTCAGCATTTTGCTCCCAACAATCTGGGTTCTCATTTTACCGACCTCGGAAGGGTAGAAGGCTAAGTCAACTTTGAGCTGGTGAAAATTGAACTGCTGAATTGCTGGTAGCCGGCAATCAGCAGAATTAGCCTGCAGTACTGCATTCTAACCACTGCGTCACCACGGCTTTTGTGGTGGCACAGTGGTTATTATATTGGTTATTGTTATATTATTGCCTTAATATAGCTCTGGCTCAACCTAATATAATATATAAAAAAGGGTTCCGTAGACATGGCCTCTGAAGTTGGCACTGCCAGCCAATAATTCATAATCTATCGTCCGCTTTTAATTTCTCCAGCTACCTAATATCTTTTCCAGATGTGTGCATTATATAAAACATTTAGAGTGCTCTATCCCAGATATGGCCCTCTACCACCCTTGTCCTCCATGTTTTCTGATATGCAGAAAAATTCAGAGGGCATCTTATATTGACACTTTATGATAGCTTGGATAAAATAAATTGCAGTATTAACTTGCTACTTCCAAGATTTCTTATTGGGTTAAATCTAAATTTAAGCCATAAGTAAAAGGAACAAGTTTGAGCTCATGATCTTATCTCATCCTCAACTCAAACTCCAAAGAAAGATTGGAATTTATCTACATCACAGGTAGTCCTTGCTTAAAAATGGTAATTGGGAACAGAATTTCTGTAGCTAAGCAAAATGGTTATAACATGTGATGATTGAACCACTTAGCAACAGCTGTCTCCATTTACTGTTTTGAAACCCCTACTAGTCATTAAGAGAGAACCTCACGTAATTGCAACTTTCAACTTCCTCCCAGCTTCCCCATAGACTGCTTGTGGGAAGTTGGCATGGAACCTCACAAACGGCAATCACATCACTGTAGGAAGCTGTGACATAATAATCATGAGACTAGATTGTAATCATGGCATTGCAACAGCCAGAAATTGTTCACCTCCCCCATCCCTTTGCAAGTTCAGATGGTCTTGACAAAGGTTATTAAATGAGGACCACTCTATAAACTGCTATTTTCTTCTTTCCTAGCTCATGCACAGGTAGGAGTACTTCCTGAAATGCAGTGGGGTAGAAATGAATTCCAATTTAACTACTAAGAACTGAACCAAAAAGAGACAGTTTATTGAACTGTGAAACATACCATGAAAATGATAGGCCATGTACACCCTATTATTTTATTTATAATTGGCAGCTGGTCTTTAGATTTGGAATTTTTTCTTCATTGTCAGTCATATGGATATATATTCATCTTAGACAATCTACTGAATTCCAACAGAGAACTTAGGAAGATAAAATTTCACACTTGATTAGTCAGGAATAGAACCATGAGAGAAATATGTATCCTGTTTTCCCCGAATGGAATTGCTGAATATGGCGTATAGTTACGGTTGAGGCAACCTTGGAACTTTCCCAGACTTTGAAAGCAAAAAGAAGTATGGAGAGGGGGGAAGGGAAGAGAGAAGAAAAATATGGTGAAAGTCTTCCTTTTACATTTTCTTTGGAGATGAAACTTACGGGTATTTAAAGAAGGATATATATAATCAAAAGTGTTATTTCATATAATGGTCAACCCATCTTCATGCCTTTATTGGGAAAAGCCAAGAGCAGAGAAACCATGTATGGCATAATGACTTAAAGATATGGGGTGTTTCTTTTTTTGCTAGTTAAAATACTGAGTCTCCGTCAAGAGGAAATATTACACTAGAGTTTAAATCAGTAAAGGTCAAGGGTTATTTGTTTTCAGTGAGCTGTAACTGATGGTCTGATCTGCTTAGAGGTAGGATTAACCTCCCTCTCTCTCAGAAGAGCCTTGCAGGGAATTGTAAGCTTGGATTTTTAATCTTATTTTATCCCAATGCTATGTGGTAGAGAAAGTTCTTGTGGCAGTAGAATCAGTGAAAAGCTGGTAGATCACCCAAGAAGCCTCTGAAGGCAGAACTGAAACAGAAAAGAAAGAAAACAGCAGGCAGGTCACCATCTCAGGAAAGCAACATTCATTTTCAGTCATGCACATCCTAACACTTTTGACGGCAATTTATCATGGAAGACTGGGTTCGCCACAAGGGCTAGTGCATGTCATAGGTTAAATCAGAAAAGGCAATCCCAAAAGAAAACTTCAAAGTTCTTAATGCACAGTGTTAAAATGTTGAGACAATGTTTGTTAGAGACAGGAGTAAACAGGGAGCTAGGGAAGTTGAGCAAACTAGTGTGGGATTGTTTATTTTGTGCATTTTAAGGTAACAATTATCACAGTGGTTGTAACTGAGAAAGGTGTTAACACCAGCACACAAGTATACCTGTTGGTGGCTGTTTGCTATGTTTAGTTTCTAATTGATAATGCATATTTTTATCAAAGAAATTCCAGATCTGCTATGGAAATAAGGAATCAACTTATGTCATCAAATGTATACACTGAAATACATAGATGATTCATTGAAGAAGACACTCGGTGGTCTTGCTTGTTTTATCCTTTCAGGATTTCCAGGAACCTTAATATACCTTACTGAAACCCACCTGATACTCTCCAATTTCATTTTTCTATAATGGGTATCTCCAATCATCTTGTTATGTAAATGCATTTGAAATCTTGAGGATAGGTTGTAGGCAACCTCACCAAATGGCTGTCGGAGTGGGGTTACTGCCCAAGATAATAAAATAACTGCCATGAGGGACATAACTGCTGTTAAGTCATTTGCTGCTGCTTCTCTATTACTCCTTTTTACGTTTCCTCTATTTTCTAGACAGTCAGGCAAACTTACAAAAAACATGGGGCTATGGCCACCTTTCAAAGTTTTGGTCTCCCATTTGAAGCCTAGTGTCTAATTTCTTCTGGAATATTCAAGCTCCTTTATTTAGAATGTGGTGGCAAGCTACTGCTTACAAGGTCTGATGGTTAAATAGATTTCTTAAATTTTCTGTCTTCAGCCTTGAGTCAATGCATTCAAATCATGTATATGGCTGAACTCTTCCTATGGTCAAATAACATGGATGGATAGACTGACAGAGAGATACTATGCATGTACTTTTACATACCACCTTCAACCAATAGGTCCACAGTTTTTGAAGAAAGATAGTATCAATAACTATTGAAAACTGTCTCCAGTGAAATTGGAGCTGGTCCTTTGAGTTAGGAGAATGGAGGTTGAGAATGCCAGAATGACATTTGCCAATGGAATGAATTCCTCTTTCCTCATTAACAGAAGAGAGCAAGGAAAAATCCCATTGTGTAGATGGAAGCCATGGTATTTAACCCTTTGTTTGGAAGAATGTGATAGTTCGCCATATTTCTAAAGGAAATTTTGTTATCCTTCCCCTGCCCCTTTCTCTTAAATATCTACAGGATTGTTTACGAGCCTGCCAAGAACAGATTGAATCTCTCCTTGAATCTAGTCTTCGCCAGGCACAACAACACAACGTATCTTCAGAAACAAAGACTGTTGAAGAGGAAGCTGATCTTTCCTGCACACCCACTGATGTTAGAGATGTGAATATTTAAGGAGGACTTCAGTGATTGGATTTACTTGGCTGTTCCAGCAAATGACAAAAGGGCGTCTGAGAAGGAATTGGTATCAAGATCTCCCCAGAAAACCTTTTCTCCAGAACTTTTTAAACCAGAAGGGAAAATGCTATTCATTCTTTTTTCCTTGCTATTCCTTCCTTCCCTTTATCAGTTTAGCAGGCAACCCACCCTCCGTAATTCCCCAACTGTCTTAAAAAAGAAAAATAAAGTAGTTATCTGCATGATCTCTCTAGGAACTTGTGCTGCATACATATGTGTATGTATGCATGCATATATGTTACAGACTAGGCATTACAAGCAACACATGTCACCAGGGGAGTATTAGATTTGTTTCTTGCATATTAAAAAGCCAACCATTTTTAAAGTAGAAGAGGGTGTTTTTAGATAGATTTTATGTGTTTTGGGTTTGTGTGTGCGTTTTCCCTTTTAAAAAGCATAGCTTTAATGCAGTTCTAGGCTTTTCTCTTATCTTGCTTGCTTATGCATTTAGTCACTTTATAAGTCATCTGCAAATGTTTATTTTATTCTCTTAGGTTTAGCCTCTTCACCTTATAAATGGTTAATGTAATCTTTACATTAGTATATGTTAGCGTACATCATTATTATATGTTAATCTTCTCTGCCTGTGGATTGCCTGTGCATAAGCCTTCTAGAGTTCCACCTTAGCATGGCCGGAGAAAGGCATTAACATATGTTCCAACAATAAAGAGAAATTGCAATAGTGACATAATATATTTTTGTAACCTTCCTATTTTTTATAGTTACCTGTGTATACATAAAACATACTAGTTTTAATCCAAAAGATACACAGCCTACTTATGTCCAGGTTGAATCCACGGCTTATCTCTTAAAAAAAAAGTTGTAAAACCATTCCATTTCAAAGCACTTTCAGTTCATTAGGTATAGGAAATACTTCCTTTTTTTGTGTGTGGGAATTTTTTCTTCAAATGGAATGGTTTGGAAATTATATATATAAATATATATAGTGCTTGTGTGCAAACTTGGAATTGCAAAGCAAGTGCATTTAACTATGGTGTTGAGGAAAGGTGTGTTTTTGGTCTTTTTTTTTTTCACCTGAAGGTTGTATTCCAGTCAGAGAAATTGCATTCACAAAATTGCCAGGATATCTTCCTAACCTTTTTGATAGAAAAGATATTTAGATGATTTTTTTTGTGCCAATTCATTTTGTTAATATAAACTTAGGGGCCTAAAAGGTTTACCTATAGAACACATATTTTGAGAGTGGTCTCTAGATGTTGTACAACTGAAGGCTTTTAAACACTAAAATGTATAATTTATAGTTGAGGCTAAAAAGAATATTTATTGCAGAGGATGTTCAGAAAGGCCAGTATAATTTGTAAAATAAATCGCCCCTTGATTCTAACAAAATAAAAATTTTCTTTTTACCCTCAATATTACAGTTTAAGTTCATTTTCCTGAGGATTTAAGACATTTTAAGATAGTTACACATTTGGCCTAGATGTTTTCAAAATAGCATTAACCACGAGAAAGGACCATAGTTAAAACTGTACAATTGGTGTACTTGAAAAAAAAAGATCTTAATCCAGTGTATTTCCCCTTCCTTTTTTTAAATTTAGCTACAAATAGAAAATTTGCACATCTTGGCTATGTATCTATTATTGTAGAAGGTAGCTGAAGGGACGTGGACATAGCTGTTGAAGTTGATGCTTGAGGAGAATGTGATGGCAAAATGTATGTGAGAAACTGCCGCTAAGGTGTTGATTGTAAAAAAAAGAAAAAAGAAAAAAAAAGAAAAGTTTTTAAAAAGGAGAAAAAAAAGGAGCAGACGCTCCCACATTTTCTGTTGAGCTGCTATGGATAAATTCCCAGCATGAATTGAAAAAAAATTAACATTGCTTTTCTGTATCTTTGTCATTGTGTTTTGCTGCTATTTTGTGGTCATTTTTGTTTATACAATGTCATTATACTGCCATGTTATAGGTTTTAAATTTTCTCATAGAAAATTATATTATTGACATCATTTTTTTGGTAGATTTTTTTTATGTGATCAATTTTACTTAATGTGATTACTGCTCTATTCCAAAAAAGGTTCCTGTTTCACAATACCTCATACTTCAGTTAACCGTGTTTAGATCAGGTTTTAATGTTCGTTCACAATGCCTCATAGTTTTACTGCAAACAGAAATGCATTGGACATTATTCTGAATGGGTCTCGGCGATTTGCAACTAATTTGTGCTTATTTTAAAACAGCAAACATTTCAGAAGATTGAGTAATGTCAGGTTCTTTTGTTAATGCGTTTTTATAAAGTGGATTCTTTTTCTGATCTGGGGTTTATTATCATAGTAGTTTTAAGCTGTGTTATTAGCCACGTTTGCTATATGAAAGGTGCATTATAATATAACTTTTATATGCCTTTTGATGTTTTCCACCAGAGGATTCATCATGCGGTATGATAGGTTATCTTCTGGAATTAAGTATTTTGTGTGTTTAATCTGTTATGATATATTAGGGTTTTTTGTTGATGATGTTAATTATAGCATAATGCTAATTTAAAACAAAAACAGAAAGCAACACCTCTAAATCTCAAGTAAGCCAGCTAACCAAGTTGTACGGTGAAGAATAATCTAGTTGCCTGTATGCTGCTAAACCAAAACAGAATTAGAACTTCATTTTGAGGGCAATTGCAGTTAAGATCCTACCTAAAGACAACAGCCGTGTAATGCTACTAGCAGTCGCAGGACCCAGGAGGACTGGATAGATTTCTGTCCACATTTCAGGAACATTTCTTACTGCTTACCTCATAGACACTTCTGTTTGTGGCATCTCTGTGTCTCTGAACCAACCAAGAAAATTGATTAGTTAATGGTTGTTAGTTTTATGACGTGTTTCACTGAGAAGTGGCAGCGTGTACTGCAGATTTTTAAAGTATTGTATGTACTAAAAGGCCAAATGCTGACAAGCAGGTTCACGTGCCAACAGAGATGCTTTATTTGTCACATTGATATAACAATCTATAGAAAGCCAAGCAATTCAGAATTGTACTTTTTATATATATATATCTATATATATGTATATTGTACTTATTGTCACCATTGGTCTGAAATGCACAGTCACCAACAGACCTGTAACGTAAGTTTCCAGCAAAAGAAAAAAACCTCCCCTAAAAGACTAGAAATAAATTTGTAAAACCCACTGCTGGTTTTCTGTTTTGTTATTCAGTATTAACAGTCGTCAATGATTTGCTGTGTTCCTTAGATTATTATTTACATTTAGAGTTCAGCATACAATGTATAAATCTGGTATTCCTTTGGGATGACATTTGGGATATTGAATAAAAGTTGCAGAAAGAACTTACAGTTGATTTAAATACAGATCTATTGACACTACTGGAGCACAATACTTCCCAGCCAGTAAAAAGCTTCTATATTAACTTTAATTTCATATAGTAGCCAATGTTGCTACTGGATAAATATTACTATTCCCTATGTCATTTAAAATGCATAACAGCAAAAAAATACACTAAAATGGAGTTCTATTTAATGGAACTGAACTTAAAATGCTATTTCTTCTCTTGTGCTCCAACAGAGCTTCCTTTTTGAAGAGACCCATGTTTTCTTTTTTTTTGTGCTTTTGGATTCAATCTATATAGCTTCCCTATGGAAGAAGAGACAAACAACACAAGATTTTGTATCTCCATAAATATACTTTTGCCCCATGGTTGAAAAGGACAAGTGATCTAACAGCAGAGCACCCAACAGATAATGTGGGAGAATGCTCTGACAAAGGCTACTGATAAGCAGATATCCAAGTCTAAATCTACCTGTCCACACAGCTTATAATTGATCTACTTTCCGATCCAGTACTTCACTTTTTTACATAGGAATTGCAGACAAATCCAATTTCAACAGCCAACATAGTTTTGAAGTCATCCAATATGAATACAGCAGAATGTGTCCTTTTCCCATCTTAATGAAGAAGCCAGATAATGAAAACTTGTGATTCCAAAAGGACCAAAGCATGAAACAAATTCAAATGAATTAATATTTGACTTTAAATTAGGATTGTTATGAATAGAAAGCAGATTAAGAAGCATATTGGTAAACTATGTTTATATGATTCACTAGAAATCTTATTTGAGAAATAGTATATTTTCTCTCTACAGGGGCCTTTAAAGTTCAGGGTGCATTTAATTATGTAGTCCGCATGTTTAGAGGTAAATGGGAGTTCCAAGCCAACAGAGGTCTTTAGTTATAGAAGTTGACTTGATCTTTAAATCAGAGTTTCAAATAAAAGCAGAAACATTGAAATAAATGGTCATCTATTAGTAAGCAACTTCAATTTCTCTGTTAGACAAAAGTATAAGGTTCATGTCATTAGTTTTTGGCTCTGCAAATCAAACCATTTTGCTTTAAATTAAAGATTATAACTTAACTATGAATGCAATCAACAGTGATTAAACAAACTGGTTTAAAACAAACCTTAATTCGGTCTGATGTATAAACAGCAAAAAATTTAATGAACAGGGCTAAACCTGGATCTGGTAGAGAGTGCCAATAGCACTCAGATGCAGCACTTTCTCTTTTCAAGGATAACAAGATCTGTTCACTTTTTTGGAATGACAACATGAGTCAGAAGTGTGCTGCAGTTGCCAAAAAAGCCAACACAGTTCTAGGCTGCATAAACAGACGGGTAGAATCAAGATCACGTGATGTGTTAATACCATTTCATAATGCCTTGGTAAGGCCACGCTTGAAATACTGCATCCAGTTTTGGTCGTCACGATGTACAAAAGATGTTGAGACTCTAAAGCGCAGAAGAGCAACAAAGATGATTAGGGGAACTGGAGGTTAAAACAAAGAACAGTTGCTGGAATTGAGTATGTCTGATGAAAAGGACTTGGGTAGCATGATAGCAGTGTTCCAATAGTTCAGGGGTTGCTACAAAGAGGGAGTCAAGCCATTCTCCAAAGCACCCGAGGGCAGGAAAAGAAGCAATGAGTGGAAACTAATCCAGAAGAAAAGCAATCTAGAACTAAGGAGAAATTACCTGACAGAACATTAATCAATTCAGGGAGGCTCCGGGGGGCAGGTGCATTGTATTAGCACGGTCGGTGGGAGAGGCAATTATGGCGGGTATAGGAGGCCATATCAATCTCGGGGAGCGCG
>JAEANM010000689.1:0-33164 GCA_017656035.1 Myanophis thanlyinensis
TCCATTATGTGAATGGATTTCATGTATTTTAAAGTGTATATATTTAATAAAGTTTGTTTTTAAAATTAAAAAAAAAAGATTGTCCACAGGATGAATAGGTTCTTTGTATAATGGTTTAAGCACTGCGGGAGAAGTAGAGATGTAGTTGAGAAATCTCTGAGGGCAAAAGTTCCTCAGCCCTCCTTGGGCTCCATTTTTAGGACTGTTATTTAAAAATGGCTGCCTGACATAGAGAATCTGTTTATTGAGGCTTGGAAAATTGCTATATATTGTTCTGGGAAAGGAATGGAAGGCATGCACAATCTTGAGATTCTCTAAGTACGTACTTATCAAATGCTAACATACTCTAGTGGGGTGGGATCATAAGCACCTAGAAAGTACCTGAACATTTGTAATACTTCACCAAATGGTGACATGGAGCAGTAGTTGGTTAGAACTCTGGAGAAGAAAAAATGCTACTTCCTACATTATTAAAAATGGCTACAAATAAGAAGGGCTCCTTTTACATTTTTTTTACACGCCTATGTTGCTATGTATCTAAATATTGTAACTCTCTTCTTCCTTTCCAATAGACACATCCTTGTTACTTACAGTATGTTGAAACTCCTAGTATATTGTGAGCTGCAAAAATAAGTAGTATCAAATTGCTGGTGGTTTTGGCTCCATAGACTTAACACAGTTCTTCTCCTACTCTGATCTGATCATCAGTGGCCAATGTCAAAATTTTAACACATCAAGATTTGAAATGAAACACATCAATCTGTTGATGTATACTTTCTGAAAGCAATCTGTTCCTAGAAAGCACTCCAATAAACTTGAAATCTCAACTATCTTTAAATTTAGAAACCGTTATAGACATCTGTGGAAAGAGAATAATCAACAAAAGAACAGACTTTAGGAATGGCATTAGCATTTCACCAGTTCTGCTGCTAAAATCCCATGCAGAACATGTCAAACGCTTCACAGTTATTTCAAACTGTTCTATTATTACAGCAAATTTTGTATGTACCATGTCACGGAACATCAAATGTGGAAGAGAGGGAAGGAAAAAGGAAGCTCAGATGTAAAGTTCAGCTTAATTTTCACACATTGGAATTTAATAGTGAAACCCTTTTTTCTTATAGAAGTTATACAAAGTATAATAAATAGCATATTAAACTTTTAAGCATTCAGGACACAGAATTTAAGTTACCGGAAGGCAAATTTTAATTTATTCGGGGGAGAAAATCCAAAGTGGAACCACTTACTTGGTGAGGTGAAGAGTTCCATTTTGCTAAATGCAGCATGTTGGCTGGGAAATTCTGAGAACGGAAGTCCACACAACTTAAAAGTTGCCAAGGCTGAGAAACACAAATGTAGTAACCCTCTGCTTCTTCTTACTCCGTGGTTCCATCTCCTACACATGGAATCTCCGCTCAACAGCACATTGATTCATTTTTTCATATTCCACAGATCATTGCTTGAAGACATTATCTAATGGACATTGGGTTCCATCTTTTTAATTTACTTTCTATGCAGGCATTAGAATTGAATTGGCATTCAAGGAAAAAAATGGGTTGCTCTTTTCTGGAAAAATTCCTATTCTTCTTCCTTCTCCTTAGAAACAGCACCAGCGCTGGCAAAGAAGCCCACAAAGCCAGCTTTTTCAAATGTTGGGTCAATTTTTCTAGTCTCGATTCTTTAGTACCAGCCATTTGGGTCTTCTGTAAGCATGGAATTGTCCCCTCCCTTCCCTAAACTTGGCAGGTAACCTAGTTAGAATTTCAACCCTGAGAAAATCTTAATCTGGTCGCATTTTTTCTTGAATACATACACAGTCAATTTATTTGTTTGATTTGTTTCAGTTTTCATAGTTCCCAGAAGGAAGAGACTCTGGGTAGGTTACAACATAGAAACACATTTGAAACAATGATAACAAATCAACCCATCCCTATGTCGAATGCAAATAACAGACTTGGGTTGAAGGCTTGGTGAAATTAAACTTCTCTCCAATGATCTTCTAAAGGCCGTGAGGGGAAATTGTACTTATTACCTAGTGTCTTCAAATGCCAAAGGAAAACAGGAAAAAGGAGCCTTCTCAAATGTCAGCACTATTTATTTATTTAGTTACAGCATTTATATCCTCAAAACTGAAGGCAGTTCACCAGGGAGGATGGGGCTGTCTTCCCTTATTTCATTCTCTTGGAGGTAAGGTGGGCTGAGAATGAATGGCCCTTAATTGTTCCTAGAGTCCCTGGTCAAGTTGGGACTTAAACTTGAGCTTCTTCAAAGTTCAACTACTTAATCACAGTAGAATAATTTTACTTTAATCTGATACTCTTTGGATGTATTAGATTACATTTCCCAGAATCTTCAACCAAAGAAAACTTAGCATCAATCTACCAAAACCCAGAGAAGGAGAAAAAGATTAATCTCGGGAGAACATTGCTGAATCCAAAAGCATAAATTTACATTTTGCTGCTGGATCCAAAAGCATAAATTTACGTTTTGCTTTTCACCGGGATCATCCAGAAACTTCGAAGACACTCAAGCATACAATGGTCATCGTGGCTAATCACCTTCAAATGACTTCTGAGCCATGAAGATACTTGTTTTAAAAAAAATAATCAAATTTTTGTGGTAGCAATTCTCATACGTGATGCTTACCCTATTGAATCAAGGCAGTGTAATGCTATGAAAGACATATCAAGAGAAAGATCTAGCATGGCTGGCTCAGGAATTCTGGGAGTTGAAGTCCACAAGTCATGAAGGAGCCGTAATTGCCCACCCCTGATCTAGGGAACTGCCAATTTCACACCACAATCAGAGTAGACAATTTGAGTCTCTAGGGTTGTTGGAAGAGCCCAAGTTCCCTATAAGCACTTTTGCACCAAAGTGGTGGTGTTTTGCTGCTAGCTTGAGATGGAAAGTATGTGAACCCTAAAGCTTAAATCCTGTAACAGAATTTCTCTTCAAGGCATAGGAAAACCGAGCCCTTCCATGTGTGAGAAATAGCCACGCTCACTTTGCATCACTGCCTATTCACCTTTCCTCCTTCTCAAATGTTAGGTGGAACATCGGGCTTCCAAAAGACGACATTTCCTTGACTTCAACTATTGGCATTTATCCTTAGGGCCGAGAATCATTATGTGGTTGACAGCGATTTTCTACATGGCAGATCAGCATTAACCAGACTCTTGAGGAGTCGTCCTGATTCAAGGTATGTGAATCAAGTAATATCCATTCAGATGGCCCCAAAGCCATAAACACACAATTTATCATTCCGATTTATTGTGACATAACTGTCGCAACAGAATTTTTTATACCTTTGGGAGGTTTTATCTCAGGAAAACACTCAGGGACACAATAAAAATCAATTTTGCTAAATTTGGGAAGGGAGATAGCTGATCCTTTCTTTTGGAGGAATATGTCCATGTTTAATATTAATCTACATTCTGTAAGTCATCAAGTTTTCTCTCAAATAATTCAGTTGCCATTGTCAGTGAGAGACTTTCTGTTTTTAGGATTCTGAAGCTGTTTCTTATCTTGTTCTTAAAATAAACCCTTTTAAAAAGAAAAAAGAAAGGAGAAGCGCGCTATTATTTTTCTATCACAGACTAGAAAAATAACTCAGCTCTCTAAACTCCCGAAAATTTTGTCTAGCTGGAGAATTTCTCATCAACTAGTTGTCAACTGTCATGGCATTAAGCGCAGCAAATCGCTAGACATAGCTGGCAAAGATGAGAGTGTGACTTGTACTTGTTACCAGGATCAGAATAGAGCTGGAAGGGACCTTGGAGGTCTTCTAGTCCAGCCCTCTGAGTAAGCAGGAGATCTTGTATCATTTCATACAAGTGATTGTCCAATCTCTTCTTAAAAACGTCCAGTGACGAAACACCCACAATGTCTGAAAGCATGCCGTTCCATTGATTAATTGTCCTCACTGTTAGGAAATTTCTTCTCAATTCTAGGTTGCTTCTCTCCTTGATTAGTTGCCATCCATTGTTTCTTGTCCTGCCCTCTGGTGCATTGGAAATAAATTGACCTCCAGGTGTAGAGTGTCTTCGAAAATCTAAGTGAGTTTCCTTTGAACTCTATCTTCCTTCACAGGAGAAAGAGAGAGGAGGGAAGGGGCAACCGAGCATGCTCGTCCCTGAATGACATTGGAGTGAGTGAGTTGTAAATACCCACAGAGGGCAAGGGGATCGATCAGAGCAGGAGGCTCTATGGGTGCCGTAGCGGTAGCCTAAACAACACAGGTACCCCAAAACTTTAAAAGATGTCCCAGTGCAGCTGTAGAGGTGGAGGAAGAACGTAAAGCAGGGAAAAGGTCGTGTGGCCTTTACCCTCCCCGTCGCCTGTGGGAAATGTGCACCAGCAACTCTGGGAGTGCAGATAAGAACTCCCTTCCCGGCAGCTTTCCCCTGCACCTCCACAGAGGTCCTGATCCCGCCACCATTTTCCCAGAAGCGCCCCAGGCTGAGGTTCCCATTCTTGTCCCTGCCGTGCCTGCCACCACCACCTCCTCCACTCCCGGTTTGCTTCAGTTCCTGCTCCAGCACACCAACCAGGTGAGACAGCCGGAGATGCAGAGGCGCCACAGGCACAGCTAGTTGGTTTGCACAGGAAACCGGCCATGGAGATTTGTCCCATAGCATGTTGCCCACAACTAGGCAGTGTGGGAGGGACAATGGGGGAATAATGGCGGCACAGAAGCACTGGGAGAGGGGCAGTCAGGACCAAACATCAACGGTGGGTCAACTGGGATGGGGGGAGATGGGGTGAGGTGGCTACAACCAATTGTCCCATTCCACCCTGAAGCACTCCATGCTCCACTTAACAATCAGTATACTTGTTTAATAATCAAGACAGCAGGGATGGCTGTTTGTTAATTGAGGCAGTTCATTTGTTTGTCCCAACCTCCGACCCTAATGGGCAGGATCCCTTACAGTCATTACTTGAGGTCAACCTGCAATAGAATTAGTAATAGATGTAATCCATCTGGTCCTGGTGAACTGAACTTATCTAGGATGGACGGATGTTCTCTTACCATTTTGTTGTCTAGCTTAATTTGTATTTGTATTCCTAGTCTGTCTGTTGACACTTCTGTTTGTGGTAGGGCAATTTTTTTCTCCTTTTGAGTGAAGACAGATGCAAAGAATGAATTAAGCAGCTCTGCTACTTTCTCCCTGCGGCCTGTCATTTCCTTGCTATCTTCTCCTATTAATGGACTAATTGCTTCTTTAACTATTTTTTCTTTTTTACATATTGAAAAAACCTTTTTTTAAAAGCCTGGGATGGTTTGCATATTCAGATCACAGTACCCCTAGTAGTTTTGAGAAGCTAATTAAAATGTGCTTTTCCGTGTTGAAAAATCTTACTCAAGCTTATATAATCATCTTGACCTCTTAAACTTACTGTACGATATATATAGTTAAATCTTCCTTAATCATTGCTGCCTGTTATAACTGCTTGTGGAACTAACCAAAGATTTTGCTGTTTTGTTCCCTTCCCTATAGCCTGGCTTGTAATGTCTTTCATTTCAAATTCTAGAGTAAGATTTTCTGTGTGGGTCATATACTGTACACTTACCATTAAGAACCTTTTAAATAAGGGAATTAAAAAGTATTTCATTTTACTTGCTATGTCTCTTATAATCTACCGTCCAGAGAAGACATGTTATGATCATTCTAAATTTTATCAAGAAGTGATAAAAATGAGCAATATTTTAGATTACTGCTTTTCAAACTGCATTCCAAAAACGGGAATTGTCATAAAGTTTGAAAAATGCTATTTTAGATTAACTGGATACAAGATTTCACATGAAATTAGATGCAGCTTAAAGCAAGTAAGCTTTTATGAGATCAATTATGAAATAATTAATTATTCAAAGTATAAGAAATAAATGAGAATTTTTGCAGTTTTTAGTTTATATTAATATTCAGCTCACCAGAAAAAAAAAATTCTAACAGACACATTCAGAAATTGCCTTTTTTATTTCAATAGTAACACAACTGTAAAACAAAAATGAAATCTAAAGAAACTGTTTTGGGAAATTTCTTAAGAATAAGCAATAAGGAAACATTACTGCATTAGTTGTTATTTGGCAAATGTAAATAAGAAATATTTAGTACTTAAGTGTTTGGCAACTTTCTTTAAAAAACATTTTTTCACTGTCTGGTTTAATCACAGAAGTTGTGTTTCAAAATTCTGAATATACCTGTCTATATAGTATCAAATTGCATCTAAGTTGGCAATTTCAAAATCTGAAGTAGATGTTATTATTTATAGTATTATTTAGCTATTCTGAATAATTTGGTTATTCCTCATACTATTCAGAGAAGCATTTTTCAATATTTCCAGTATTTTAAGGACCTTTAATATATTTAAAAATGTAAGATTTTGTATTACATAGGATTATATGCTATTGATGCTATATGTATTTGCTTTTCCAGAAGAAATCCCTTTCATGCTTTAAAAACGCACCTTAATTTCATATTATTCAGTGTAACATATAGTAAAGAAAGTATCAAACAGGTTATGTGTCAAAAAAGAGCGCTACACATTACAAGGCAATTACACATTTTTGACAGAAAAGTAAAAGGCAATTCACAATCATGATATCTGTGAGATTTAAGGCCATTTGTTCTACTGTAAAATTTTGACACAAATACCCAGAAAAATGTGAATTTCTTGTAAAAACTGTACATGCAAAAACACTGGATAATTGAGATAAGAACAGGCATATCATAAAACACTTGAGTAGTTCTATACACAAAGTTGTGCACAAAACAATACAGTTGTGCAGTTTTAATCAAATTAAATAAGATTCACGACTTATGTGACCTCCATGGCAATATGACTGTGTCTCAGCCAACTCAAAATGAGCCAGCCCCCACTTTTTGAATAGCCAATCTAGACAAACCTCATAGCAACTGTCAATCATAGTAAGATATTCACCTTCAGAAAGCAATATAATGCCAAAGGTTTACTGTTATTCAACGCAAGATACTTTACAGATTTCACACCTTACATGAGCAAAACACAGGGCTCAAAAGTTCTTAGAAGTGCATGATACTGTTGTTATCATTTATTATGCCAGCATAATCAATCTTAAAAAAATGTAAACACAAGTTATTTCAGGATTGGAGTTATCTTGCAAAAATACATTTTCTTACACTATTCACATCTTGGAAGCTTATTCTCAGATATATCAGGTTGATACTTTACTGAGCTTTTCAGTGAGGTGTTTCCAGTATTGAGACCTATGAATGCATTTGTCCCCACTTTCTATTCTTAGCTTTGCACCTAATTCGTCTGGACAATCATTCAAAGAGATATTGCTTCTCTTGTGGATTTTTACTATTGCAAGATAGAAGACAAATGTTTAAGAATAACTATAAAAAGTAGTTAAATTTCAAAAGTAGTAACATGTAAACAGTGATACAGAGGATTTGCATTCACATTATATATATACATATCAGGTCAGAAAGACAAAGACTTTTGAATAGAACCCGTGGTCTTGTGCTTTCTTCAAAAAACCCCCACATGAACAGGCATTTTCTGTTAGAAACAGTAACACTTAGAAACAACTTCACCATTTTGCTTCTTGTAAATAAAAGCTGTTCAGTTGCACGTGCAACACGTTTGAACATTTTGGTATATGAAGTTAACTTATTTATTTATTTTCCCAGGCCCACTAGAAAACTCTACTTACGGCATACAAAGAGCTTGCTGGCTCTTAAAGTGCATCACTGTACTGGAACTCTTTCTTGGCAGCACTGTATAATTTTGAAAAGTGTTCAATACTCCAAAAGTGCTCATATCTGAGTCTGCACCACGTGAATAGGTGGCGTGTATGGAGGTGGTGCCGGAGATGGCTTGATTCCTCTGACCCTCATGTAGGAAAGAAATTGGTCTGGGACCTCAGCTAAGACATCTCTTGCAAGTCGGGCCATACTTAATATGTGGTTTCCAGTTCTGTCAATATAATCCCGAAATGGTACAAACTGAAATGAAACAGGGGGAAAAAGTTTAAGGGTTGCTTTTGTGGTGTCATACAGAATGAAATCTAAAGCAGGAAATAAAATACTTTTGAGACAAATGCAGGAGAAAGCAACAAGAAACAAACAAACCAAAACCACAATCATAATGTGCTTAAAAGACAATTTAGAAAAAGTTCCATCTCAGCAAAGATCTGATCAAATACACACACACAAAAAAAATGCCACCAGCAGCAAAACAATGGGAATCACAGACGTCACATGATACCATAAAATAACCCAGGCTTGTTTACCTTCCACTTATCATGCTGACTTATCCGATTATGGAGCCCAATAAAGTCCTTTGTGGATGTGTAAAGATGTACTCTGGTTAATGAAGCTGAGAGTTGCCCATTTTTTAAACTGTCTTTATTATTTTTACTGTCATTTGTGAGTCGCCTATGGTGTTGTTGCCTAAGGTAGGGGCTACAGAAATCTTAAATGAATCAATACATTAATGTTTTTGTCTTACCTGTACTATATCTCTTTCTGCATAAACTCCTCTTGATGAAACCCTTACTTCATCACCATCCAATTCTTCCATGGCTTAAAAGATAAAATATCCCCATTATTTCGCTGTCTGAAATCAATCAATGCAGTTAATGTGCTTTGAAATGTGTGGCTTTCCTATGTAATGATCTATATAACACAACTATATCTTGGACATAAACTACACTATTTAATGAACTATCAGTAAGCATTTGATGTGTGAATTACTGAAAAACTACCTTTCGTGCAAAATTATAAGGTTAAAGAACAAGACATTATAAGAAGAAATTGCATTCTCATTTTATATACTGGTTCTATTCACTATCTGCTTAATTTATTTAATCATGACTTTTTATATAAATCACAAATGGGTTCATATAGAATGCTAATCTGTAAAGCTAATCTATCATAATCAAATACTAACTAGCCACATTAAAATCTTAGGGCAAATTTGAAAACCTAAGAAACAGGATACTGTTACTTAGTTTTCTTCAGAAAAATGTGAATAAAAGAAACGTAACTCAACAAGTAGCATGAACGAGCAACTATTACTTGGTTTATTATCAAACACATTGAAATAAATGAACTCAAATATCATAGACTGGCATAGTTTTCAAAACTGTTAGAAGAAATACAATTGTTCATTTAATTTTTTCAAGGAAATGGATCTACTGTGGGGTGTGTGTATATGTGTGTATGTATGTATATGTAAAAAGTAATTGCCCAAAAAGCCAACGCAGTGCTAGACATTAACAGAGGAAAGGCCACTCTCCACTAATGAGAGAATACAGAAAAACTATAAACAATTCACTCCTACCAGTACATGTCAACTTTCCTCATTTATCAACCAGAAGACTCAAATCCCCACTTACAAAACCTCTGCCCAACAACTTTAACATTGATTTCCAATGGAAAGCCAAATGGGCTGCTGGATGCCCAGACATAGGAAGACATATAAATGACCCCACAAAAGAAGATGCCAAGTTTTGAACTTGGACAATCCTAAATATGCTTTGCACCTCACATGGTGCCTACCGAGACTCTATAAATGGGGCATAGTATCCTCCCCTCAGGGTGACTGTGGGGTCCCATGTCAAACTGTAGATCACATCATGACAGGCTTTAAGCTAAGGGCATATACCAGTCCATTATCTGGTGTGTTTTTTTAAATATAAACAATGCTGTGCTTCAATGGTTAGATGGCCTAGACACTGGTATTTGAACAGAGATCTTTTTAACGTTTATTTTATTGTGTTTTATTAATCTAGTTGAAATGTTAATCTATATTGCTAGCCCATGTATGATATGCCATAGGCTAAATAATAATAAATAACAGAAGGATAGACTCAAGATCATGAGAAATGTTAGTACCACTTTATAATGCCTTGGTAAGGCCACACTTGGACTACTGCATCCAGTTTTGATCGCCACATCATAAAAAAGATGTTGAGGTGACAGATGATCTCACTCAGCGACTTCATGAGGATATTAAACAGAAGTGGAGAGAGTACTGAACCAGGACAAGCACAGAGGCTACTATTCCCCGCCTCCAAAATCGCTCCAAAAAGGGTACAATGGTCAACAGTATGAAAGGCCACCGAGAAGTCAAGTAGGGCAAGGATGGGTGTACTACCCCTCATCCCACTTCTGCCAGAGATCATCAAAAAGCACAACCAATGCCGTTTCCATCCCATATCCAGGCCTGTATCCTCACTGATAAGGGGCTAAATAATCCATTTCATCCAGGAACCTCTGCAGCTGTTGCACAACCACTTTCTCAATAACCTTCCCCCAAAAGGAAAGTTTGGAGACAGGTTGAAAATTATCTCACAGGGTGGAATCCAGCAATAACTTCTTAAGAAGAAGGTGGGCCACAACCTCCTTCTAAATGCTACTCCCTCCTGCAGGGAAGCATTAATCACACTAGAACCCACCTGTATGTCACCTCCTGGAAAGCTTTCACAAGCCAGGAAGGGCACGGCTCTAAAACACAGGTGTGCATGCTAATATTCTCTAGGTTCCTGTTCACTTCCTCAAGAGTAGTAGACAAACCATTCCCAGATAACAGGGCAAGCAACTGTTATCTGTACCAGCAACCATGCTGGGTCTAAATCTTTTATGAAGATGTTGAAGAGTATTTGGCCTAAGACAGAAATTTTGGGTATCCTACTGCATACTTTCCTCCAGGTAGAGTAGTTCCATTAAGCAGTACAGATTGGGGGCAGTTGTTAAGTCAGTTGTGAATCCATCTGGTGGTGATGCTATGTAACTTACATTTTTCTATCTTACCAAGTCGTAGCTTATGGTCTACTTTGTCAAATGTCTCAGTAAAATACAAAAGTATTATGTTCACAGCATTTTTCTGGTCCACTAACTAATCACTTTGTCAAAGAAATGTATTACATGAAAGATACAACAAATTATTAAACAAAAAGATACAGGATTTGTCCCACTGATTTGTGTAAGATTCTCTTTATAGATAACAGGAGCTATATTAATTGAGGTCCTCACCATCAAATTCCGCAGGTCCAACACCCACTATTATTATTGACATTGGAAGTTTTGCAGCCTTCAAAAGAAGAACAGTTACATCATTTTCAGGTATTACAGGAAAATACTTTAAATATACATTTTTATCCTTTAATATTAAAAAACCCACACATTAGTAAAATATTTGTTTTATTTTCATCAAGCATTCTTTATTTTTGAATCAATTAACCAACCTGAAATGTATTTTTTAAGTTTTCATCAGGAAATGAAAGTTTCAAACATACAAGAAAAATAAATTATTTAAAAGCAGAGGAAAATTAGAATCTCAGTCTTCTCTCACTGCTTCCCATCCCCCAGGTTTTCAAAGGTAAAAATATAAAAAATCATATATTCCGAAGGCCAGTTAGTTCTTGAAACATAGCAAAATGTGGTTGCTTCTATGACATTCATCATTTTTCTGTTGGCCTCTGATATTTTAAAGATTCAACACACATCACTTAAAAACTGTATCTTACATACTAATTAAATTTCAATATGTGGAAGACAGCCTCATTGTTATCTGTGAAGGCACTTCCTTCCCCATTTCTTTTCCGTTTCTCTCCTCAGGGACTTGGAGGTAGCCAAATTGGCCAGATCCTGCTTGTGCTCCAGCTCAATGCATAGGAGATGGGGAATACAGCTCAGCAAATCAAATGATTCCCAGAACAAAGCCAGTTTGGTAAGCATGCAGGACCAGAGCCAGTATCCAGAGGGTGAACTGGAGGCATGATGAGGAGGGGAGTCTTTTCAGAGGGACTGCAGTCAAGAGGGGTAGGGACTATCGTGAAGCACAACAGTCACACTAACGTATATACCAGGCAGCTAGAACTATAGCACAGTTCCACTTCCAGTCAGGAACTGAAAAGATGACAAGGCCCTAGCAACAGCTGCAGCCAGAGGCAAAGTATAATTGTCCAAAAAGCCTATAAAATGTCAGCCAGTCAGCCAAGCTTGCAATGACTAAAGTGGGACGAGATCTAAAGCTGAATAGGGAATAAAGTTACTCCACATTCCACACTTGGGAGAGAGGCTAAGGATAGGGCTAACTAAGCCCTAATAATTAATACAAATATAGGCAATTCAAGCAGCCCATAAAAGAGGGAAAGGGCAACATTTTTTTATGGAAACGTATCAATATAATAAGTAGAGGTAGAGAAAGACACCCATAGAATTAGATATAAATAATTAAAATTTAGGGTTAATTATTTATTACTGACATACAGAGGCATAAGATTTAGAAAACGGAAGGATATGCTCCATTTTGTTTCGGGGGGGAAAAGGTTACTTTAGTACAATAAACCCTCCCCTTCCACAAAGGAAGAGAAAATTTGCTTCTTGTTTGTGGTCTGTAGCATTTTTCAAGAAATAATCTCTCACGAAACATAACTTACGTTCACTATGGACTCCTTTGTCTGAGCCATATCAGAAATGACTCCATCTGTAACAATGAGAAGAACAAAATACTGGGAGCCATCTTTTATTGAGGCAGCATATCTAAAAAACAAAAAACAAGAGAGAAGCCCTTGCATTTTAATATTAAAATAGCATTTGGAACGCTTTTAAATCTGAATCTAATTAACACAAACACCCAATTGTTTTTAAAAAACAAAAATCAAATGGTACTTTGAGTATTTTCTGTTCATTTGCATAACCAGGAGTCTGTGCCTTTCTAAAGCGTTATTTGAATTTTGTTATAATATGATGGATGTAGAACAAAACACGGTGAAGTCTTGCTTCGTTCTGTTGATACAGTGAAATTAAGCTAATTGTTGCTGAAATGCAGTTACAACTGCAAATGAGTCTATGGATGCATGAAAGGTTTATTCAGTACATAGCAGTGCTCTAGATGTTTTGAACAAAAATGTCTTGGGTTTTTTTGGGGTGTGTGTGTAAAACCAGTAAAAAACCAATAACATTGGCACTTGGAAATCAGGGGAGAGAGACAGAAGGGGAAAGTCTTGATAAGTGAAGGGACAGACATCCAATAGAATGTGAGAGAAGAGATAGCATACTTCTATATCACTTATCCATAAAATCACTCTATAATCCCTGAAGATTATTTTAAACTAAAATGCAGAATAACAAAATATTTGAGATTTTATTTTTATTTAACCACAGCTGATCTGAAAGGCAGAATGTCTGATGTTCTACAATGTGTTAAAAAAAAAAAACAATGCCCCCCCCCAAAACAGTTTCTGCTTCCTATGCACCCAAATGATTCCCGTGCCTAAATATTCATGAACAATCACAAATTAAAAGTACAAATGAATGTTCATGTTAAAAGAGACAAGAAGGTTAAATAAAATCTAAAGTAAGTAAAGTAACAATGGCATAATACTCTGAATGCAAATAAATGATGCAGTTCTTTCCATTTTAATGAAGACTACATTAAAAATCTTGAATATTATTATATAAAGTTTCCATTCTGGATATTAAACATATTCATTACCTTGCTACATGATTAATAACAGGAGCAAAGTTGGTTGGTCCATAAAGCTGAACAGATTTTAAACTCATATAGTATGCTTCCATTACACCATCAATTCCATTGCAATAAGGATTTTGTGGATTTCCATTCTGTAAGTTAAAACCAGGAAAATATATTAATTACTGAGAATGTTACTTATAAAATAGTATTATGTCTGACAAAGGTCACATCAAGCATTGCATGGGCTGTCTGAGACTCTAAAAAAGTGGACAAACTGTATTTTAAGATAGGCTTCAGTAGTTTTAAAGGATGAAGCGGTTCCATAAGTAACTGCAAAGCTTAAGCCATTGCCCGTTATCCACTCAAAATCTCCAAATCCGGGTTAGGCCACAAGGTTTTGGAAACTATGAGAGGAATCCTGATAATCCACCTGTGCTTCCTTGGTCATACTCCTTCACTTCTGGCCTTTTTCACATTGTTATCACAACACTATTGTCAATTTTTAAAAAGACAACTTGCACTTACAAGTCTGTAAATCATAATTTCCCCCCACTTCACCAGAGTGTTTATTTTAGTAATTTGTGAGGCATTTCATTTCATTATGATGTGGGAAAAGTAAATATATAAAAGTAAGTAAATATAATTCAGTATCTTCTATTAGAGGGGCCATGTAATTTTGTCTCTGGAAGGAACTGCTGTTTTAAGTTAGGAGGGATGTTTGCTTTTAAGTCACGATAATGAGAATGGTATTGATGAATCGGGGATATGTCTTTAGCAACCAAAGTAGACGTTCAATTCCAAAAATTAAAAGCTGCACTTTTACCAGAGGCTTGGGGGGAGAAGAGCAACATGACCACAAACAAACAAATACATTTCTTACCAAGGCAAACTCATGAGATATTCTTCCATCTGGGGGCAGTTTTGCACCAAAACCTAGAGCTGGAAACATTTTGTCACTATCATAGTCTTGAATGATTTCACCTACTGCTCTTAAGGCCATGCCATATGCATTCAGTTGGTATGGATTCATGTAGTGAAGTGAGGTTGGATGTGCAGGGTTACCTGTTTAAAAAAAAATATGTAGACGATGTTTAATACATGTGAGTTTATATGTAAGTTTATATGGTTCTCTATACAGTGCTACCTTGGTACTCGTTATTAACTGGTTCTGGGAAGCATGACATGTACCAAAAATGGTTAAGTACCAAACAAATTTTTCCCATAAGGAATAATGTAAATAAATTGCATATGTTCCCAAACCAAAGACAATGCGCACTTTTAAGGCAATATGTAAAAAGTGGTATAGAGTTGTGTATCATTAATTTATATAGTACCAAATTCAACGAGTTTCAAAGGTGTCACAGACCAATGTATGAGCAAAAATCTCTAATTGCTACTTTCTTAACAGATTTATTTGTACTACCAATATATACTTCTGATTATATCCACCCTCAACTTTATTACCTTCCTCCCACATGGAATTGAATCTCTATTATTTCATCAAAGGCTGCCTTCTTTTCCATGTGAATAAAACAGACTTAGACAGTAAATTTGTTAGTGATGAAAAAGCTACATAACTTTTCCAAAATGTGGACAGCAAACGTAAGTATTTCTTCAAATACTATATTCAATTTAAGTGTATAATGGACTAAATGGGCACACAGTTATACTGCTTTGGTCATTTTTAAAATTATATTTAATCATGGCCATTTTAATTTTGCCAAATTTGAAAACTGTGCAACGATCATTCAAAAGAAATAGTTTAGTATAGTCACCAGAATAGAGAAATGGACATTGAGAAACTAACTTATCTCTAAATCAAAGGCTTCAGATAAACCCGCTTCAGGTTCTAAAAGTAAGAGAACCTTTTAAAAATGTCTTTATGAAAAGTATCTAAAATTTTACATAATCATGTCCATAACAGATGTCCACATTCCACTGTAAGCACTAGATCCTGTGGATAGTTTCGTGGAGATAGCTCCTACGATTATGTGAATAATCATAGAATCAAGGGCTGGAAGGGATCTTGGAGATCTTCCAGCCCAACCACTTGATTTCTAGGCTCCATGAGCTCATTTGACTTTGAAAACAAAACTAAGCAACAAAAGCTGCCTTCAATTTAATTAAAAATAAAATAATTACAACTGAGCATAATTTTAAAAATTTCATTTAAATATTTAAATATTTCATATTTCAGTATTTCATAATGTATATCGTAAATATTTCATAATATATGGCAAGTGTAATTAATAAAACTATTCCTTCCAGCCATATTGATAGAAAGAAGGGAAGAAGGCATCATGTGATTCTAAGATCTAGATTCATTCATGTCTTTTTTTTAATCATATCCAGCCATAGTTTTCTGGTTTTATAAAACAAGCCTAAATAGCCATCTGTGTGTTTGTATGTATAAATTATTACCATAAATTGCATACAAATGTAACCATATTGTATAGATATATGCAAACCTAGATTTAGACTTGATTTTTACTGTAAATAAAAATGAATCTAAGCATACAATGCCAAAAACAAATACCATTTTAATAGCCCCTCATGGGTAAGATAATTAAAAGCTTTCAGGAACGTAAGGCTTCCCATCTTTTTCTAATAATATGTCAGAAAGGAATTTTGGCAGTGAATGCTAGGTTACTGAAATACAGCACAGCATTTTTCACAGCAAACAAAACAAAGAATTCTCTCTAGAGTGCTTAATAATGCATTCTCAGTTTGAATGTACTGGCTTAGATCCACATTTCTATAGACAGAAATGTCTCTGATAAAAGGACTTTATTTCTTCCCTTCTTGCTTCATCATTCAGTGCCTTCTGAAGCAACGCCTATTAAGACTGGGAAATCCTCAGCATAATGTGGGAATATGCAGAATGAAGATGCTGGCACGCTTCTATTTAGAGAAGAAACTTTTGCTTCCAAACCATTGCAATTTATTTGCATTACGTTTTTGGAATACGTTAAGCCAAAATGAAACCATATATCAAAATATTTCCCACAATTGAAATGTTTAGAAAACTGAATGGCATGCTCAACTAAGTGAATAAACTACACAACTCTTACCATTTGAAGCTGTAAAATCAATAGCCACGGTGAAATTGATTTGAGTCCTATTGAAAGAAAGCATAAATGATGCAAATTATTTAAGACTGAGGTTTAGTGTATGAGGAATATAATAAGAAAAAAATCAATAAAATATACATAATTACAAATGTTCCCATATATAAATTGCAAGCTGCAATTTAAAAATTAAAGTTATACTGAATATATTATCTTTTGGAAAGTAGAACCAAACTTTCATTATGAAAATGGCACAAAGATGATTACAATTAAAAGTATTAGCCCCTTACAAAGGATTAATCCATGTGACTTGAGACAACTATATTGTAACTTTAATACAGCTATTAAAAATTAATTTATAAGTGAAAAAAGTACATCACTTCACTAAAAAAATGTAGGGGCATATTACAGAAAAATTCCCACCTAGATAGTACATGTATTAAGACAAACCATATATACTAAATGTCTAATACCTTTAATTTAAATGTCAGAATTTCAGGTTTCAAAAGTCTTATTCAAGTTAAATGCTAAACAATCATACAAAAGAAACCAAAACAAAACAACTTAGTGTAACAATCCTAATAGGTGTAATTTCTGAAAGATTTAAAATGGAGTACTGTTTGGCATGAACCAGATCTACGTGTGAAGAGTTCGATTAGGACATAATAGCATATCCTCAAAATGATAAGCTGAGCTCTATTATTATTTACTTACTTTATTATTACTTACTTAGAATTACTTATTATAAATTAATTTTGAGACCTTGGCTTTTTTTAGTTTTTTGCTACATATTTTTGTATGAATATTTTAACATTTGAATCTATCAGGTGGTTGGTAATTTACTGATTTTGTTGCATTTCTGAACTGTGTTCTGCCATATTAATATAACTTAATAAATCCCACCCCCTTCTAGCACTGATGATGTTACCTTGTTTGGTAATAAAACATCTGCAGGAAAACAACCAAGGTCACAGAGCATCACATAGCATGTTTTATTTATTTAATATTCTTAATAATATAATTATAAAAATATTGATAATAACAATCCAAACTCCTATGTTATGATATTCTTTTATACTGTTTGAAAGTTAGGTCTCACATGATTTGAAGACTGGTATTTATATCAGGCTGGTACTACAAGTAATTGCTTTTAGCCCTTATATAAAGAGCAGTAGGAAAAAGACACACAAGAAATTTGAATAATCATTGTAGCATAAATAGAATTTTCATTTGATGCAGAAGTCACTGAAATTCTTTATAATGGCTTTATCATTTTGCTACAATAAAACTATTATTTCTGATTTTTCATGTCCTAATAAACATATTCTAGTAGTATTATGCCTTGGCATTTGACAGAGGCCTAACAACTATACCTAAAACAATGTGTTTGTAAGAAACTAGTATAAAGAATAGCTATTTATGCTCCTATTTTATTCTTGATGCAAGTAAAATCTTGTTTTTAATCAGCTTTCTGGATTATTTACTTACCCTCCTTTAATATAGTCGAGAAATGAAACTTCTGTTTCCACTAGGAAGGAAAGTAATGTTACCTGAGAACAAATGACACGTAAGAAGTAATGAACATTAATTTTCAAAACAGCCATATAAATAAAGAAGATCTATTTTTAGAATACTGAAATATTGCTTTAAATTAGAAAAGTTTGTATTTATTTAAAACTTTTCGTTAAACAGTAAAGTGAAACATTTTGTGTGGTCCTGGTATGTTTTTCTCCACTTTACAAAATCCACAATTAATCAGAAGAGTCTTGTCATTTCCATATTGACAGCTCTGTTTGGAGGATTTATCCTACCAATTCCTGCAATGCAAACAAGTGGACTAAGACTGAATCCCTCTGATCCATGTAATATTGGCAAACAACCTCAAACTTCCTGGGAAATAGTGATCCAAAAGAAACTGAGTCTTTATAGTATCTCCAATGATGCCACCTTAACCTTAGAGTCAAATCAAACTAGATCAATACTATGGCAAAGGATCTTAAATACAGAGGGTCAAGAGAAATTGCTACTTTATTTAATAATATATAATTGTAAATAACCCAATGAATGCCTAAACCAGCCACATATTAACATCAATTACTGTTCCCAAATTTAGGTGAGCTTATTTTAATTTGATTTAATACTTTCCACATAGCTGTCTTGAAAGGGAAATATAGGAAAACCCCATATGAAACATGGTATTGCCCCTACGATATGGATATCATAGAAACCGCAGCCCATATTCTTCTGTATTGCCAAGTTCTACAGGGACAATCAAAGATTACCCTTCTATTATTTAAAATTTCAGGGTACTCAATCTTTTGTTTGCACTATCTATTAAACAATGAAAATAAATTTGTTTCTCTAAAAGTAGGAATATTTTATTACATTGTGTGTAAGCTTTGCCCAGAAAAGGTTACTTATATACTTTTTATATTGTTCATTTTAATGTAAATTTATGGGTCAATGACTGAAATAAAGTTTCTGTCTGTCCAACTACGTGCATGCACTTTTGTTTTCAGCGATCACCAGCATTACCTCCTAAATTAATGTTTTAAAAGTACTGCTTGGTCGAGCATTAATCATTACCAACTGTGCAACTAGTGAAACAAAACATGGAGAGACAAAACTTTGCAAAGTGCAAAGTGCATTATTCCTAGTTTTACTTTATATGTACAAATAAGAATAGTAGTACAGTTATCTGTTTTTGTTTCCCCAGAATACCTGAGCCATTTATATTTAATTTCTGAAATGTTTTGGAATAATTTATTAGCTTCGGCTAAATGACACATTTATTAAAAGACCTTTAAACTTTCCCATATGAATTTTATTACTGACAATTTCATCACTATTTCCTAGGACAGAAAATTATTCAGGCTTTATATTTATCTCTAAGTATTTTAACAGATTATGTTAAGTCTTAAGTGAAAATCTCAAAACTGTATCAGACCAAGTCTGACTATTTTTTAATATTTTGAGCAATCTTAAATTCAGTGATGATACATTTTGGAGGCTCCTTGTGCAAATTCTTCCAAAAATTAAGTGCAGTAATTTTAATGTGATTTTATATATTTATGCTTTTATTTTAATGTTGTAAGCTGCCCTGAGCCAGTCTATACCATGAGGTGGCAAACAAATATAATAAATAATATGGACAAATTCACCATCAGCTAATTGCTCAGAACAGCTTGCATCCTGTAACAATATCTCTAACACCATAAAACATCCATATCCTTGGAAAGGACTTGCTAGGAGGACAAAAATGCCAAATTCAGTCTGAATATCTGGATGACTGTGCAATGAACCATAATTTATTTCAGGATACATACAAAGGATGGAAATGAAGTAATAAAAACCAGGTACTTAACTGTTCCTGAATTAACATACTTTTTCTTTTTTGCTTTTTTCTTTGGATTTATTACCTAGGAAGATAAGTAAATAAAGTATATTCAATATTAAGGCAATTTTTTTTCTTGTTTCATACACCTTTAGAATTCAACTACATCCACTATACACACTTCCGCAAACAATTAAATTTTCAAAAGCAAATATGAATTTGCATGGGCTCCTTGGCTGCTACTAGATCTTTTTCTTTGGAGTTAATTATAAAAAGCTAGATCTAAAGAAGTAAGGAAGAATGCCATTGTCTGTCAGAATGACTGTCAATTAAACAATGAGGTTTGCAATAAGGTTGGCATTAGCTAACTTTGAACTCATCCTGGTTGTGGGGGAATGGGAATAGAGTTTAATTAAACAGTAATGATGACATAGAAAGGGTTACTTGTATTTAACATTACAGCTATTTATAATGCTGTATTTAACAGATTCTTATGCTTTTAAATTAAGTAGATAATACATCATACTTTAAATAGTAAGTTTTAATTGATGAGGTGTAAAGGGTTTAAAAAGAAATTAATTTTAATTCTATAAAATCCTGATTTTTTGTAGTGAACTAATTTATCTTTGGAGTTAAACTAATATGCCTGCATAATGGGAAAAGAAAAGAATAGACAGGTTCCAAAGACTGTTTTTATCTTTTCTCAATTTCTCTAATACACTTTAAGTAAAGATTTGAGTTGATAAGTATTAATTTCTTAAAACAAGGAAAGATAGAGAGGTGGGGAATCAATTTAACTCTTTACCTCATATACATTAAACTGTGACTGTCCTCTAGACAATTCCCTATAGCATGTGGTGAATTCTCCAATAAAATCATGACTAGAAAAAACAAAGAAATATTCACATTAGTATAATCAAGCATTACACAATAGTGACATATGTTAATATATTTGCCTGTTTTTTAAAAAATAAATTGTTCACAATTTTGTTCACAATTGTTCACGATTTCAGTATTTCAAATCTCTATAAACTTAATAACAACAACACAGCTCTTTGCAATGTTCATATTCTCAATTGTTTGCACTTGGCCACTAGCTGATCTTATGTAATATCACACTGTTATTAACATAAATTAAAGATTTTGTTAAGAAATACAGTGCTAATGTTTGAAGTAGCAAATTTTAGAGGCCTGCTGGCCAAGAAATAATTAAGGCAGTGACCCATAAAATGCTTAGCTTGGGGGATAGCCAACTAATTGGGCAGGGAGTCAAAGTAGTTAATGGTGCTGTGGAGTATGTATATATACTTAAATGAAAAAGCCAAACATTTAGTGGTTAAGTCTCTATTTTTTCTTTAAAGGCATCAAAGAAATAAGTTTGATTTTTGATAAAAAATATCACTTACATCAGGCACTTTTCACAAATTAACTTTTCTTTGTTTGCTAAAACAGGGATCACCAACCCCCAGGTCCATGGCCTATTAGAAACTGAGCTGCACAGGTGGAGGTAAAATTATCCCCCATTTCCCCCTGGTCTATGGAAAAATTGTCTTCCATGAAACTGGTCCCTATGTGCTAAAATAAATAAAAATCCAAAGCATGTCTCTCAAAAATGAAGGGGCAAATGCATTTTATCAGAATTTTTTTCCATACACCAGTATGCTCAATGTAGAAGTACAGTGTATATACATATGCATTATATTTGTGTACATGTGTATAAATTATACCAAAAGCAAGGAAACTGCAAGCAGTAAGAGCTGCTAAGATTCATGTCTTTAATACACATATTTCCATCTTAAAGGTTTCAGTAAAATTAATTGATAAATGTACCTTCACAATCCCCCAAATAGCTAGCATTAAAAATATAAGTAATGCTAGGCCTTCTGTACATTTAGTGAAGTGCATATAATAATTACCTTCCATCTCTATCCCAGTCATACACTTCTACCTTAATTGTTCTGTAAAAAAATAAAGAAAATATTTTAGAATAAAAAATACATTATTTGAACTGCGCTATCATTGCCAATCATTTTGCTCAAATTTAAAGGGCAATATAACAATATAATTAATTTATACAGTAGAAGTCTTGAGATATCCTTTCAAGAGGCAAGTATTAAGATGATGGATAATTGAATCTAAGATCATTATAAAAAACCTTTTAAGTCCAACTGGTTATTCAAAAATCTAGCTGATTTTTCTTTGTTTGACTGAGAAAAATATACATTTTATTTAACTTGTCTGATATTCCAAAAGTGGGTATCCAAATATAAGATTCTATAGGGAAGAAGATAGAGTAAAACCTCAATTTTGTAGACTCCTCTGCAGCAGATTTCAGATACAACAGAAAGAATTTCAGATATTTAATTTCCAAATAATAAAGTCCATTGTTCTTAAAACAATCTAGGCAACTGCTGTAAAATATGTCATTTACATCTATTGATATCATTTATGTAATGATGTAGTTCACATCATTTACATAAAATTATATATACTGTATAATACAAATGTTAAAAAATAAATGAAGTAAACTGATGCAAATGACATAAATTACATCAGTTGAGTGGACTGATACAAATACAAGTTTAACGAACACTTGGCTTTAACATAACTATTTCCCCCAAACTGGTCTATGTCACTTAGATTTTATTGCAATGAAGGAATGAGCTACTGTAAATATTTCATTTTTTTTAAAAATGAAATACTAAACTTTTTAATTAAACAAATAAATTAATACATGGATAAGGAACTAAACCTTCAGTCATCGGCACAAAGCGTTCAATTTATTTGGTAATTTTTAACACTCATTCTTCTATTTTTATGACTTAGGAAGAAATAAGCATGGGTAGAATGTAAAAGGAGCTCAAGGTATAGAATGTAAAAAAAATGGCAGATGATCAAAACTACATAAATGTAATGAAACAAAATATTTTTTAATCAAATTGTATAAGTGAAAAAAATAATTAAGATTTTTCCCTACCTGAAAAACACATTTCTCTGAGGGTAGGTCCAGTTATCCCAACTTCTCATTCCATAGATGACTGACAGGCAGATGTAGCAATGAGGCAGATACTGCTGCTAGAGTATATAGAACTATCCGTATGATATATAAGAATATACTAAAAGAACACTCAATTGCAAATATGTGGATTGTTGGATCTACTCTCAGAGAAATATTTTGGGGGCAGGAACAAATTCTTCACAATAGCAATCATTCACAAGAATGGATATCATACAACATTAACCATCCTGCTTAACGGGAAGCCACAGTTTATAAATTACATTGTAATACTAATAAAGATCTCAGCTTTGCAGATTTCTTCATAACAGCCTATACTACTACTATTACTTTGAGAAGATGAAGGAATGTTTCCCTGAAGGAATGTTTCATTGAATTTGCATCATGAATAAAGAAATCAATGTTTTTAAAAACTGCTTTTACCTCTTTCTCATTTCCAAGTCAGATGAAGCCTATCAGCTTGTCCAGATTGGGTTCTTAAACATCAATAGATCATTTGGAGTCACTTATCCTTGCCTTCCTCAGAATTTACTGAGGAAGGCAGCTCAGACATACAATAAATTAATGAAGCGGCTTCCGAGGAATTAAGTCTAGCTACTATGACTCACTAATGTTAAATGTGGTCTATGTGTATACGGTTAACCATATTTATTCATAAATTTAAAGTTCAAAGTAGCACAAATTAATGGTGCAGAAAGCTATATATTTCAAACCACAGAATATATTAGTATTTTGGGTAAGAATACTCTTTCTAGTCCATGTCAATTTGAACTGTAGCCATAATTGTAATTGAACTGCCTGCTTTCAAAATGAAATATTTTGGTGCTTCTTTCATGCCAAGTTAAATTGTATTTCTCAGTTTTCTGTAGAATATTATATTTTAAACAATATATTAAGTCTGTTAAGAATAATCATTGCTATCAGTTCTCCAAAATCATGGCTTTATATTACAGACATGCCCATAACTTTTTTCAATTCTGTTTCAGCTGAAAATTGGTTGGGACTCCCAACTTATTTCCATGCAAAAACCAGACTGCTTAAATAATCATCATCTATAATAATTTGTACTTGTTTAAATAATGATTTAAGTATTGCCTCATAAACTGCACACAAACTCATAGGACAATTTCAAATTAGTGATTTTTTTTGTGCACTACGTTAATATTTAGCATTCCATCGATGGATGGCACTCATAAAAAGCTAAGAAAACTGGCTAGTGAAAATGCTGTGAGTTTCTAATAAAGCAGAAGTCTGGCATATTAACTGAAGATGCCAAGTGTCCAGAGACAAATATGTGAGACTGAACAAGTCTCCTAAATATTTTGGGATTTAAAAAATATATTAAGGTTAATCTATATAATTCAGCATTTCTGCATTGGAAATATGTTATAGTTAATGTATCTCTCTGATTTGGAAAAAAAAGTCTTTATTCTGACAATGAAATGAAGAAAAGGAAAGCCAGCAGATTTTCTATGCAAACATGTAACTCATTTTGTCAACTGCAAATGCTATTTTTTCTTCACTTTGTTTAGTTCAGAATACCTTGACAGACTGCTCTGAAACTTTCCTCCTCCATTCTGTGGCTTATAATGTAGCCTGAAGTTTCACACTGAAGGTGGCAAAGGAGGAAGAGAAGATAGATCAGTTGAAGTAGCGACTGTATCAGTAATGTTGGCAATCACCTAAATCGAGTTTATCAGAAGCACTGAATGTAGTACTCAAGATTCATATCTCTTGATATGATAGAGGTTATGAAATGAATGAGAGTACCATGTATTCTCTTGAAGCTTCTTAGTCTTATTTTTATCCAATCTATTTTAAGCAAGAAGACATTTCCATAAAATTTAATAAAGAGTTTGGCTTGAGGAAAGCATCATCATCATTAATGTTTACTTTTTAATAACACAGAGCAGTAATTAATATCTTAGTGTACTAGCAGCAGTAATTTGTTTTCTGACATTTTGCTTTTTATCTGCTTGTCAATCATCTGTAGAAAGAATAGCACCTATTGTTATACTAAAAATGTTCTCTATTTCATTTAGGATGTAGTCTTATGAACAGTAATTTAAGAACATTATAGGGGATTATTGGGTTTTACATCTAAGTAAACATGTACATCACACTGGATTGTCAAACATTCACATTTAATAAATAATAAAATATTAATATTATGAATTCTAAATTTATAAAAGGATTTTAAAAGGTTTTTAAAAGGATTCAACTAAAATGAATGAGCTTATAAGCATTTTGACATATTTAAACAAAAATGGCTTCACTTACCTGTCATAATCTCCATTACAAAGTGCTCTGATTGATATCTTGAATGCCTGCCATACTGGATTTAAAGTGTTCTTTATAACTTCTGTCTTGTGGCAGATTGTGAAACTAAAACAAACATACAAAGTTTTTACTTTGTATTTATTCAGTGTCTGCCATCAGAGAACAAACTCTGATTGATCTGAAGTCTCATAGTTGGAATGAAAATTTGCAAATTTTAAAAAAACCATGATCAGTGCAGAAGATAAATATAACAGAAATCAAAGCAGCAGAGCAGAGGATTGTGATAACTTTTATGTTTTTATAGCTTTGGTGATGGTATCTAATTACAAGTGTTCCCTCTACTTAACATCACAACTTATCATTGGGGAAATTACATGTTCTTTCATAATCAACAAGTTTAAATTACACAGAATATAGAATTATAAGATTGTAAATGACATCAGCAATCTTCTAATCCAACCCTCTGCCCATGGCAAGAGAGATCCTATAGCATTCTGGGCAAATGGTTGTCCAGTCTATTTTTGAAAATCTCCAGTGATAGAGCACCCAAAACTCAGGAAGCAAGCTGTTCCATTGATTAATTGTTCTTACTGTCAAAAAATTTCTCCTTACTTCTAGATTGGATCTCTCTTTAACAAAATTCTATTCATTACTTCTTGTTTTGCTCTCTAGTGCTTTGGCAAATAAACCAATCCCCTCTTCCTTATGAAAGCCCCCCAAGTACTAGAAGATAATTATCATGTTCTCCTAATCCTTCTCCTAGCTACCTCAACCATTATCATATGATTTAGCCTCTAGACAATTTATTATTTTTGTTGCTCTTCTCTGCACACGTTCTAGAGTCTTAGCATCTTTTTTTTATTGTGATAATCAGAACTGGGCACAATATTCCAAATCTGGCTTTAATATTGCAGTATAAAGTGGTATTATAACTTCTTGTGATCTTGTTTCTCTACCTCTGTTGATGCAGCCCAGGGTTGCATTGGCCTTTTTAGCAGCTGCAGAACACTGCTTGCTCATGCTCAGGTGGTGGTCTATTGGGACATCTCAGTACATCTATAAATCTCAGGACATCTATAAATCTCTTGTATAGACACCACTGTTTTTTACAGGGATATTTTAGAGCCATATTGATCCATAAAGAAAAGCTGATAACCCTATGAAAGTAAGGAGAAACTTTCCATAGATTACAAAGAGAATCCAGTAATCTCTATTAAAGCTTCTAAGAGTGAATATTTAGCAGAACAAATGAGAACACCTACCTGCCATCTTCATTGCTACGAAAAAATACCAGGAAGGGATCAGATTTCCCAAAAAAATCTTTCTTGTCTAATTTGTTTGCGCAAAATTGCATCAAAACAGCTTCCTAAAAAAATGAGATAATATAAATATTAATCCATAAATCACATGGAGGACAATTTACATAAAAATATGCACAATTTAATTTTTTAATATTCGAATAGCTTAGAATAAAGTTAGAGTAAAGAAAAAAGTTAATAAAGAAAAAAGTTATTTAAAACATTTATCACTTGCTTGGATTTTTAATGCTAAAATGGAACAGTATCATACATTATCATACAAGTCTTGAGGGAGAGGGGGCAGTATATAAATTAAATAAATAAATAAATAAATAATAAATAAATTACTAATTATTCAATTTCGCTGCTCATGTACATTGACAATAAAGGATTGAAATTAGAAGAAACTTTCTTTCTTTCCTGAAAGTATAATTTTATTTTTTCAGTTTTTATTTTGCCGTCCTGTGATATCATTTAAGAATGGAAATAGATGTTAAGAGCATACAGTATGTTAATTATAATATAGATTGTAGCAGAAAAATTTAAGGTAGCAGCAAGGGGGGGAAATTACAAGTGAGATGGCAAAATGAAGACATATCAGTGGTTCTGGATCTATGGCAGCTAAGGGAGGGCATGAGTGAATTTCAGAACTCTCTTTTGAGTAGCTGGGCAGACAACAAACTGAATCATGATACTCCCTGTTCATTCACAGAAATAAAGATTGTTGAAGGAAAACATCTGAGTGTTTTGATACTGGAAATGGAGTGACAATGTTGCTACATGCCCTAAGAAAATTCCAAATTGAGAAAAGCATCCGAGGTCAGCAACCTTCTTCACCAAAGTGGCCAGTGGCCATGCTACCATTACTGCTGCCATTGCTAGAGGATCTATTATTGTTCCACCCACACTGAGGGGTCTGGTTAATCATCACCAAAAAATATTCCCCCAAAGAGGCAGTGAGTGCTCTCTCTTGTGAGCGAGATAAATATATTTCTTTTTGGAACCATTGGCTGGATAATTTCAGATAGCAGGTGACTTCTGCTTCTCCAATCATAATGCCTTCTAATAGCAAGATTGTGGGTTTGTAGTAGCTCGTAATGCAACGATATAGGATTGCAATTCATCTAGAAAATAATGCTGATATTCAGAAGAAGCTTCATTTGGTTTGTGGATACTTCCAAGGTAAAGATTAAGAGTGACAAGCACCATACAGCGCTCCTAGGATCCAAGCAATCATAGCAAGATGGGACTAAGATCTGATCTTTTTTTGTTTTTGTTTTGCTTCTAATGAATCTCCTCTCTAGAGTCTTTTGAACTTTAGAGCACCATGTCTTTTTAAGGAATGGGTTGCTACTGTAATGAATTACAGTCAAAGGGGAAAGTATTTTTACTGATTCCAGTTAACTATTAGAGAACACTTTCCTTTGTTCCTTCCCTCTCTACTTTTCATCCATTAGCTCAAGGCATTGTGTACAATGCACCTACTTTCTACTTTTCCCCCACAACAATCCTGTGATGTAGGGTTGATAGAGAATGACTGGTCATGCTACATAATGAACCAAATTTTTAAATTTAATTTACCCGGCAACAGTTCAGTTCCTCTGCTGTCAGTATTATTGTGCCACATTTCCTCCCAGGAATTCCTCTGTTAAAAAAAATCAGATAGGTAACTGGAATATAAATGTAAAGAAAGTTTCCAAACAAATAGAACACTAAATAATTTCTACCAGACTTGTTTGGTCTTTCATATATGGTTCAATAGTACTAACACACACACTTTTCCCTAGTTGAAAGGATAGGAAAGAAAAAAGAAAGGCAATGCACTAGTCACCTATAATTCCTTGAATTTAATTTTTCCCCCAGAGTTGAAAAAGGAGTATTTGGAGCTAATCAACTAAGATAGGCTCACAGAGAAGTTGCAAGCAAACTTAGTAGGGTAGGTCCACATTTTATATGACACAAAAATAATGTATGTTAATTTACCATTTTTTCTGCTTTCTGGGGCATAAAGAGCCTTTTCTTTAAAGTGAAGATTTTTTAAAATTTCTTTTTCTTTAAAAACAACACAACTAATTTAAAACAAGTGGGAGGATGTATTGTAGGTTGAATACTGTTCACAATTCACATCACTTATACTGTGCTTAACATATCAGAAGTGCTTTGTTTCTTTACATTCAAATTACTAGGAAATAAAAAAATTAAATTAAACTCCCCCCATAGTAATCATGTGATTACACAAACAGCCTTTCCTGCTCACATAAAGCAGAGTCAGAGAAAATGTTCTTCAATTAAGGAAGAGTGTAAATATATAAATATAAATAATTTATAGTAATGCACTTAGTTCAGAGTAGATGTGAGAACCTTAATGACCATCACTTTTCTTCTACTATAATGGCCAAACAGCCTGACTCATTATATCAATTATCATCTGTTATTTTCCAAATAAATGGATAAATAAATGCCCAATGTTCCCCATCCAATGTTTTCATAATGGTAAGTTGTACAAAATCCTTGACTACTTCTTTATATCAATAATTTATCCAATATTTTAAAATATAATTCAAGGTCCCTTTTTTGTTTGATTCAATGGTGGGAAATTAAGGCTGAGAAGAGATTTTCAGTAACTCTGCCATATAATCTGTTATCATAAAGGGTACAAGGCAATGAATATAGCAATAGTCTCAGAAGAGATGTAAGCAGCACAAAATGGTACAAGCCAAAAGCTAAGAATTAACGCAAAGTCATGCTACTCAGTCCAACCCTTCTTTCAGACATATCCAAAATCATGCAACAAGCAAAGGAAGCAAGAACATCAATAAAACAGAGAAGAACATACTATGAAAATATACTTTAGGAGTATAAAATACTTAGGAGCATGCCCCAGGCAATTAAGATTAAGATTATGATGCGGCAGTAAACAGGGAAAATGGCATTGAGACATGCATTGTTATGTACACTGTGTTTAAGTTGTATATTCAAATACTGCAACATATGAAAATATACTGCATTAAAACAGCACTATAGCATAGGAAATAAGGATGTGCAGGAATGCAGTAAACAGAAATACATATAGCCAGTAAAGACTTCCTACATGCTGACAACATGCAAGAGTCCAGTACATATAAGCATTAAGCTTGGCATAACAGTACAGATAATCTTTGTTTAGCATCCACAATTGAGACTGGCAAGTCAGTCATTAAGTGAGTGTTCTTATAATCTTATAGACAGTCCTCAATTTATGAAAAACAGTTGGGACTGGAATCTCAGTTGTTGAGTATTGAGTGAAGTGGTGGATAAATGAAACAGTATGACTTCACTCAACAATCTCAATCCTAGCTCTCCCAGTTGCAGTCATTAAAGGATCATGCAGGGGTGCCTCAGGAAGTAGGAGAGGCCTGGGAAGTCCAGCGCTTACTGGTGTATGGAATCTGGGCGTGGACTGGGAGGCCTTGGCTGACTACAGGACCCACCAGCATGCAGAAACCTGTTCCAGGCCAGGAGACCCATGTCTTCAATCCAACCCACCATATCCAGGTCCACTTACATTTGTCTTTTTCTGCAGCTTCTAACAGGCGCACCCAACCAATGGGAGGTGTAGCTAGAAACCTAGTGAACATGACCTCTTTGAAGGCTAGAAAGAGTAAAAAGTGTCTTTCTAGCTTTCACAAAGATCTCAACTGCTAGCTTTCTAGCCTTGCATTGGCTGAGTCTGCCTATCCACAGCTTCAGAAGGTCAAAATTAAGTGGAGCCAGGCGTGATTGGGTGGGGAGAGGGCCCAGGCCTCCAGGGGCTGGGCTTTCTAGGCATGATGAGGTAGGAAGAAGTAACCAGTGAGCAGGCTGAGGCCTCCAGACACATAGTAACTTTATGCATGTTGGTGGGTGGCTGAGATGGGGAGAGATAAGCAGATGGGGTGAGTTGCAGTGTGATTGGGTGAGGCACAAAAGTCAAGTGCCCAAATTTTAATTACATGTCCATGGGGCTGTTGCAAAGGCTGTACCTTTGGACATGGGTTGTAACTCCATTCAGTGAATGAAAGGGGTTACAATCTAAATCCAAAAGTACAAATAGTAATAAGTCCAGGATTACCTGTACTTGAGCTCTCCTTTTCTCTACAGATCTTGCAAAGGTTATAAATATGAGGTCTGGCTGAAGTTAGTTTTTGATTACCATTTTATTGGGCACGAAATGAGTCAATCACTAAATGAGGACTACTTGTACAGCACTTGAAAAGATATCCAGCCACAATAAATGACTATAAACTATAAGCATACATTGTAAACAGCAATATGTACCAGAGTTGTTTTGCGGAATGAGACGGGAGGCATATATAAATGTAATCAATAAATGAAGGTATCACACACAGTCCCACAGCAATGTATAATGCCACATCAAAGCATATGTATGCAACAAGTCATTCCAAATGGAAGCAGCAGCTAATCTCCCTCCAAAAACAAATACACACTTCTGCAGGCTACTTCGACCAGTCATTTTTGCTTTGGCAACCAGGTTCCACCAAGGAAGTTTCAATCTGCCAAACAGATATCTTACTTTTACAATTCATGGACTTATATAGAACACTTATTTCATAGCAATAGGAATGTATTTTTATCTAGGGAGAAATACTCTTATTTCTGATTTTTTGACATTATATATATTTATATAATGCTGTATGTATGTAATAGGCAACAAAAAGAAAATATTTTAAAATGCTTGATTTTATTTAAGGTATTTAAATTTTTCATGTAAGTGTGTTTCAGGCAACTCTATTTTATAGTACAATTTTAAAAACCAATACAAAGGTATCATACATTCAAAACCAACTCAACAATTGAATTTAATTGGAGAGGAAACAATGTATATGTTGGAAAGAAATTCTCTACCTACAGGGCTGGAAATGAAGAAGTTCCCTCTGTTTGAGTGAAAAAATAATTATCTCAACAATGACCTTGTTGAGATATAATGATTACCTGTAATTTCAGATCAGTAGAGTCTTTGGTGCTACCTGAACTTGGTTATTTTCAGAGCTGATGATGTTGCCTAGTTTGGTAATAAAATATCTGCAAAAAAACCATCAAGTTCAGAGAGCACCGAGGACTCCACAGTTCAACCTTGAGTTACAAATATTCTCTTCTATCAGTTTCAGATCAACACTGTGAGAACAAATAAACATTATGAAAATATTATGAAAATAACATTGGGCTTGCAACAACATAGCACTACTAAATTTGTATAATTAAAAATGTACTTACATAACTGGTTTTTCTAATCTGCTTCCTTGTGACCCAACAATCTCTCCTAATGTACAGAACACTTGTCCCAAGAAATCCTGAAAAAAACCACACACGGTTATGGAGCTTAGACACTGTTCCATCTGCAGTACTCCATCCATATTCGCTACATTAAAAGCATAGGAAACGCATTACTTATGAACAATTTAGTTATAAAATCATAATTAGGAATAATTCAATTAAGCTACTCAGGATCACATCAAAAGTGAGATGGGTGGCGTATAAATTTAATAAATAAATAAAACAAATTATGTCTGGCTGCAAGAATTAGTTTATGAGTACAGAATGACCATAGGTAAGTAAGGGCTCATCATACATATTCGCTGCTCTCAATCATTTCCAACTCTGTATATGAAATTTGCTATAGGTATTACTAATTTGAAGGGAACATATTACGGTACTACACTTTATCTGAAAATAAAATCGGTGTGGCTAGTTTTCAAAAAGACACATAAAGTTTCAAGTATTAAACAAATACCTGTTCCAATATACCTGTTAAACAAATACCTGCTTCACCCCCACCTCATAATCTTTCTTGCAAATTTCATTCCAGTTTTCATTCAGTATTGAATGCTGGAGGCTGCCTGGGCAAGTTATAGTGGCAACACTTTTGGAAGAGATTCACCATTGCCTTCTTCCTAGAGCTGAGAGAGGATGACTGACCCAAAGTCACCCAGATATCTCTGTGCCTAAATTGAGACTAATTTATAGCCTGGTGCCTTAATCACTTATGCTCAACTGGCTTCCAGATTCCCAATTTAAAAAAAATACTATATGGATAAATTTGTAACATTAAATTAACACACTTACGTGCTTTGAAAGGTTTGGACTTTTAGAATCAACATCATACCTATAAAGAAATGATAGGTTTATTTCATATTTTCAAGCAAAAGTATTAAAGGACATCCTGGAGTTGTTTTTTAAAGCTAGCATAGAGAGACAATGAACAAGATAAAACCTACTATGTGAAAACCTGCTTTTCAGGTTTAACTTAACCTTGCAGCCTGAGGCTAAATTAATTCCATATCTCCAAAATGGAAAACCAGCCAACAAACAAAAAGTGATAAAGTACACATAGGAAGTAAGTGGAAATCCCTGATTCAAACTGGTATTCCAGTGCATTTGACAGAACATAAATGGCATAATTATAAAGTTATTTTTTGTTTTCTGATTTGTACTCTGCTAAGATTATGGTATCTATTTAAGCATTGCTTCACAACTTTATTACAAAGCCCACTGGAAACGCATTAAAAAAAGATAAAAGCTTAAAAAAAACGGGTGGGGTTAGGATCTCAAAGTTTCAGATGCTTTAGCATTTTACAAGGGATAAAATGTTGTCTTATAAATCTGTCTCTGCAAATATTATGCCACCCGTTTTGCTCAACTAACTGTCAAAATGCCAAAACAAT
>JAEANM010000690.1:0-33142 GCA_017656035.1 Myanophis thanlyinensis
CCCAACCTATTTCCTACCCTCCCATTCTGCCCTAACTTACCTGTGGTCGTGAATGGCTGCATAAGCATTTCACTGCACATTGTACCATGTATGATTGTGCATGTGACAAATAAAATTTGAATTTGAATTTGAATTTAATCAGACTATTGGTCTGTATGACCACTTGTTCATTTAGCCCCATATTATCCACTCAAATTGGCTGGTATTAGTTTTCTTTCACCCTGAACAGAAGCCTTGCCAATTCCAATACTTGGGTTTCCTTTAATTGCAATTAAATGCAAGACTTGAATCTGTGTTCCCGTGAGTGTAAAATATTTGTTCAGCACTGACCTATGACCCTACCTTGAAAACTGATGCTACATTGTCTAGGATAAGGATGAAAAACTGAATCCAGCAAAATGACTGGATGCTTCCCAAGTTTACATCTGGAGTACAGGTGAACTCAATCTGGAGGAGAGTCCACTCAATCAGAGTTCTTGTTCTGTGTCATTTTTTCCTGACTTGCTTCCTCTGGCTTGCAGCCAATGATCTTGTTCTGCCCTGTGCACATCTCAATTTTTGATTCAGCCTGAGTGAAGCTTTTGAGGGGAAATATGTCAACATGAATAATGCCTTGTAGATTCTATCCACACTCTCGGCTGGAATTTTTCAATCCCTGATCTAAGGGTTTGTTTGTTTATTATATTATAGGTTAATAATATATTATTTACATAACTGCCACATTATGAACCAAAGTCCTAGAAGGCTCAGAAAACAATAAAAACATAAAAAATGTAAACAAGCAGAAGAAAAACTTCCAGCAACCCAACACTCTCCCATACATCAGCATTCCACCTTATTGGGCTCCAGCCTCATCATACCTCAGTGCTTGTGGGAAGAGCCAGCTCTTCAAGGCCTTCCAGAAGACTAGAGGATCTGCTGGGTGTCATGGGAAATAATATTCCATTGGGGAGGGGCAGCTACAGAAAGTTCATTTTCTAGGTTCTGCTTGATTGCCAGAGTTAAGAGAAGAGACCTGGAATGTACTCATTCTATCCAAGCTTCAGGTAGAGGATCGAGCAGATACTCCCAGGGAGAAATGGTTCCACAAATGTTGCCTATCTTTGTTTTAAGGTCCTCACCTACTGATAATGAAGGTATGATGAAGAGTTATCTGAAACAACCTTCTGTGTAGTAGCCCCAAAACAATGGAGCACCATTTGAGGAAGCTTATTCCATTCTCCTGTGACAGAATGGGCCAAGTAAATTTGTTTTGCTATTCTGTTACATGATCTTTCAGATTCAGATTAAGTTTTATTTTATTTTATTTTATTTACAGCTGATATCTTGAGGCTGGGACCGATGTGGGAGAAAACAAAATATTTCCCCATGCATAGTCTTATTTACTGTGTGAGGCAAGTAGAGAAGATGAGATGGTTTAAGGAGTCAGCAGCAAAATAGTTTTTGGACTCGGAGAAAGAAGATCACTACCAAGTGAAAATAGATTTAATTAGTATCAGACTGTTAAGGACATGCATAATCTTGGGAGAGTTAAATCACCAACAAATAATTGTTGTGGTATGTGTTACTATGTGTAGATGTGAAAATGATGCTTTGAGGATTTAGTTTAGTGTGGAGGTCCCAAGAAAGAAGAGTATTTGAAGATAAGATAATCAAGAAGATAATCAGTGCTTTACTAGCCCTAAGAGATTGCCTGCTGGCTGTGAAATAGGCTCTTGATTGACTCTGGAAAAATTTAATAATAGCTATACATACAGCAATAGGCAAAGATAGACAGTACCAGAGGGATCACTTTTACAGGCAGGGAGATAGTTGGCTTGGTAGAGAAATTAGGCCACAAATCAATTTACTACTTTTTACTTGTTTCTGAAATTAAAAATGGGAGGGAGAGAATGATTTGTTTATTTGCTTTAGCTGAATGCTACTTGTTGACCTATCTATCTGAAGAAAAGTTAACCTTTTAGAGAACCTGATGTTTTTCTCTCTGGAAACATTATAAAGAAAAAAACCCCAAAGGCTTGCATTCTGTGTTGTTTCTTCAGTCCTGAGAGGGATCCTATCCCGTAACTAAATTCTTTTGTGCTACATTTTATCTATTCTCTTGTATGTTTATCTTGTTTTGGGATATTTATTTTCCTATAGTGAGTGTAGTTAAACATTTTGTTGGCTGTTTTCCTTCCAAAGTTCTTTAATATGGTACATATGTTGCTTTTTGCCTCTTCTTTATGCATATTAGAAAGAAGAGCAATTCAGATATTGAAAGAGAGAAGTTATCTGGTAGAGCAAGCCAAAATATGGCTGGCTGGATATATGCCCCCCCCCCCCCCCTTTCCTCTGTCTTTCCACAGTTGTTTGCTTTGGAAAGCTCACACTTTAAGCACATGGAAATACTTCACACTTTTGAGAAATGCTGACTTCCTACATGCTTTATGAAGGAACAGCACATCATTCATACAATGTAAGCACATTTTATAGATTATCTCAATATAACTTTTCATTTCTGCTGTGTGTTTTTTTTTTTAAACAGTAAGGTCTGTAATGTGTTCCTTCTTTTATTACCATGTTTTGACCATGTGTTGCATAAATCATGGATAGCTAAATCTTACACTATATAAATATAATGGAAAAATACAGCTTTAGTGCTAAATTTTATTGGGCTAAAATACTAGCTGTTAAATTTAAAATTTCAAAGTAAAATAAATCAGAAAATTTAATTAAAATGTAATAACTGACAATAGCTGGCCTCAAAAAATCAAACTGCATTTCAGTTTGTGCCTTAGATATTTTCTCCTCCCAGAAGAATGGAGATTTGAACTGAAACATCTTTCTTTGTCTCAGAAACCTAAATTAAATTCCATATGCATTTGTATTTCTCCAGAACAATTGTTAAGAGGACAAGCTTTAATCTGGGACTGAAGAGGGTGAACTCAGCTTTATCTTTCTCTCTGCCCTGGTGTGAGCTATTACTTGCTTTCTCCTTTCCCCTAAAGCAGGGCTGTCAAACTCACTGCCTGCGGGCCGGATGCATCATGTGCTGGCCACTCCCATGCTCAGTTTAGTGAAGGAGATGAATAACCAAACAAGTATTTTAAAATAAATGAATAAATAAACTTATTAGAGAATTGGATTGTGGCTGGAAAGTTATTGTGTCAGATTGCTGCTGTTGCACACATTTGGGGCCAGATGTTATCTCTCAGTCTGACTTGCTTTTCATAACATGATGTAAAATGGGTAAGATGACATCCATGCATGCCATAAAAAGACAGGATTAAAATGTAAATAAAAGTAATTAAAAGACAATCACTCAAGACAGAAGGTTTTACAAAGCAAAGTCTCAGGGTTCCAAGTAATAGATCCATAGCAAGCAAAACTCCAAAGCAATTAGATTCCTCAAAGAGTAGCTTTATTGGAAATATATTGGTACGTATCTGGTGAAAATCGACTCTGAGGATTCCTGCGGTTTTCACCTAATTAAAAGCAACAGTTTTTCACTTTCTCAAGACAATCACTCACATGGTCCAATCACAGCTCCATCTGGTAACATCACTCCTCCTTCCAGGGACCAGGTATGAGAATGTCCTTGGTTCTCAAGAGAAAGTATTTTGTTTTGGCTACAAAATCCCAGCTATCATCTCAATTCCCCCCTCCTTATCCCTCAGCTCCACTGTGGCAGCACTGAAGCTCCAAGATAGCTTTGGTCAGGTTAGCTTCAGGATTGACACAAAGTTGTCTTGGTTTCAGAGTTTTGTCATAATCAAACAAGAATAAAAAACAGACTGATAAGACGATTAAAAAAGCTTAATGACCACAGTGATGCTTGTGGCACATTTTTTCCTTATAAGTCTTAGCTGATTTTTACTTTCTCTTACCTCTTTACATCAAGATTGGTTTTATTTATAGATCTGTTTAATTCTGCTTTTAAAGCCATGATGAACAGTTGTTTTAAAAAAATACAATTAGATATAATTTTCTAAATTAAAAATCAAATGAGTAACCTATTTGCTTCTGTCCAACAGTTTAAAAATTGAAGTGTAAGTTGTTACATTCTGTTTTGTTTGGTGCAAGTTTTTTTTTCTTTCTGTCTCTCTATTAATATATTAAAAAACTGCAGACTGCAAAGAAATTAAAGCAGGAAACTGATTAGTAGAATTTTGACCAATGGGGGAAAAATGTTGGTAATGAAAAAAAAAATGCACATTAAAATGCATTTATTTTGCTACCTCTTTTATGATGAGAATTGCCTGGAGTTTATGTATAATAATTGATTGCCTGAATATGCTAAGGAGAAAGGATTTTTGGATCAAAGGGCCAATGCACTCTAATGAAGAAGTAGTCCTAAACAATGGTTTTCAGGAGGGGTGTTTGCTCAGGTGTTCACGGGTGGAGAAGAGGTTATTGTTCCATGCAACCATCATCTGGCATCAAAAGCTGGCACCCCCTTGTTGCACCCAGGGTGTTTTTGGGCTGTCCATCAAGATGGAACTGGGGAAAAAGCACCTAGTGTCAGTTTCTGTTGAAATAAACTTCTTTGATTGTTTGGAAAGGAGGAGGAAGGGAGGAGGAAATGTAATTCATTTTGAACAGTTTAATGGCTTACTTCTTCTTTGTGGTTGTTAATTGGCCTTGTTTCTTTTCAGGTAATTAACCCAGCTTTCTGTGTCTCTGAGTATATTATTACGTCTTTCCAAATCAATAAAAATAGAAGTTGTTCTGGTTCTTAAAAAAAAATCACACCTACGCAATATTTTTATTTAATTATTGCATGAAAATAAATTCAAGGAGAATTTAAAGTATTCTCACCTGGGACATTTTTGGTTGGGCCTGAGAACACTTGGGGATACTGATAGTTGCAAACTCAGTACCTGTAAATAAATCTGATAATGTTAAATACTGTACCTCTTTTAGTGTAAATCTGAAACACACATATGAGTTCTGTACACAAATCATGGTAGATCAAATGGTGGTAGGCCTTTTTTTGGCTTAGTGTGTTATGCAAACTCAGCTATTGTAGTTAATAAACCATGATGTAGGGCTAAATGTGAATCCAATTTATTATTGCTCAACAAATCATGATTAAGGAAACTCTGGCTTAGGGTGATGTACATACAGTGTGATGTACAAACCATGTCAGAATAAATTAATGGGAGGTATAAATTTTTGTCAATAGAATCTGGGAGAATTTACCTTAGTCTTCCTCTATCTAATGCTGTTGGATATGTTGGTTTAAAACTAACACAATTGATTCTGAGAGGATTAATCAAGGTCACGTCTCTTTGTAGCTTAGTATTGGAAGATACTGTATAAAGTAGAAGAGAAAGATACGTTGAGTTCATACTTTTCCTTTACAATAGGTAAAATGGTGAAGGGAAAGGACTGTTGTGTAAGAGCAAAGGTATCCAATCTTTTGTCTTGCCTGCGCTGTACTGAGGAATTGTCTTGGCTGGATATAAAATATATAATATGGTTTTATAATATAAAATCACATAATAATGTTAAAAGTTTATGATTTGTAGATTGCATTACTAGTTGACCGCAGGCTGTGGGTTGGGCACACCTGTGTTGAGTATACAATCTCCATGTGCTGTTGAGCATTTTGCTTAGTAAACATTGGGAGCAGATGACAGTTAAGTGTTAAATGCAAGTTAATTGTCTGATCTCCCAGAAAAATGTGGCTTTGAAATGATGGGTAAGGTCAGTGGAACTACTAAAAGGTTGGGAGTATGCGTGTATACATGTGTGCAGAGGTTAGTTTGGAAAATATCAGTTCCTCATAGTTCTCTGTGTTGATGAATTTCAGTTACCTGACACAGCTTATTTTGAGAAAAGAGCTGAAATAAGAAAAAGCTAAACATAGTACCTGAATCAACATATTTTAATTTTGGCAAAGTAGAACTCATTTTCTGCTAAGCTAGTTTGAACCTGAGGTCCCTAATTGAAAATAATAAGCCTAATATTGCAGTAATTCCTCCTGTTTTCTTTTCAACAAAGAAATAACAGGATGTTTGAGGTTTAAGTTTCTCGAGCTAATATAAATAAATATAAAATTCCTATGATTTAATTTTAATTTATTTTTAGTGCTCATGAACTATATTTTGTCTATTTTTACTCCGCAGTGTTCTTGGTTTATCATACATTATCCTGTCTTGAGGTTGTGTCTTATGGTTATTTAACTATCTTTTCAATATTAATTACTTTTTAGTCCAATCAGAACATGATTGTAGTTAAATGGCTATTCATCTGGAGCCATTTGATGGTATTATTCTGCCCTGTTATCTATGAAACTCCTTTGCAGTAGTTTGAGTAGCACATCGCAAAATATTTCCTGTTATTATGAAGGAAATTATCCCCCTAGTGATTAATTGGGGAATTGATTCTTTGTTGGATGAATGTACAGATTGTTGGAATGCTCTCTTCTTTCTCAAAATTGGAGAAGGGAGCTCATAGAAACTTGGTTTTTATTTTGTAGAGTTCCATGCAGCATTTGTTTATCTGGTGATAATATTCTGTAGTTGGAGGTGTATTGTAAAAAAACAAAAAACAAATTCAGAAATAATACGGTATATTCATGACTATATCCTTGAATAGTGAGAATAAACTTGTAATAGTTTAATTGACAGAAGAATATAATCATATAGTCCTTTAAGGAGGTATTTTATTATATTATCAGAAAGGCATGTGAATGAATACATGATCCTTTAACTTGCATACAGATTTCATAAGAATGTGTATTAACATATTTGTGGCATTAATGTTGTATTATGTAAAACTTTGAGATGTTTCTCCATAAAGTCCACCTCCTCCCCAAAATAATTTGTATTAATTATTTTTTTAAACAAGGCCCATCTCCCCTATAAAATAAATCTGGGTGGCTTCTATAAATCCAATGTCCATTTCTTCTGGCAACTACTTCCACTGTTGATGCGTTCGTACAATTAGGAAACTTTTCCTAATATTGAACAATAATTTGGTTTCTTGTCATTTAATACCATTCTATGTACTGTACAGGAAATAGAGAGCAGGTTTTTACATGTTACATTAAGCTTTCCCCTCTAATTTCTCATTGTTAAGAATACTCAGGTCACTTAGTCTTTCCTTAGTCTTTCCTCTAAGATTTAATTTCCTCTAAGCCAAGCCTTTATTGCCACACCTAGCAACATCCAATGTCTGGGTTAAAGAGCTGTGGTGGCGCAATGGTTAGAATGCAGTACTGCAGTATTGCAGGCTATATCTGCTGCCTGCCGGCTGTCTTTAATTCAGTCATCTTGAATCATATTATAGAGTTCTTAGGGAATCTTTATTGTTTCATATTGGAAGAATACTTTGGTTAAAGAGTTGAATAATTTAATGTGAATAATTATTTCTCTTCTATAGTTACGTAAACTACTAATATATTATTAAAAGGCCCAATGTACTTCCAGAATACTATCTAGCCCCATAATCGTTGTGTTCCAAATGATAGATGAAAAGTATGTTTTTTCGAGTAACTACCACCATAGTTCAAAAGAACAAAATTTGTGTAATAAATTATTGATATTTTTTTTTATCAGCGCTATTGAAAATACTAAAAGATTGACCATGTTCATGTTGGGATTTCCAAATGGTGTATAATAGTTACATGCTTCCTTTTAATGTACATACTTCATAAATACTGGTTATTATTAATGATCTTGTAATAAAATTATATTATATTATGTATTAAACCCCATGGTTGAAGCTATTTATGAGGATTCTGTCATAAAGGAATAGTGAAGAATGAATGGAAGATCAATGCATGTATATTGAATCTGGCAGGTAAGGTGAATAGATTAATTACTAAATATTGAAGAAATTATTATTTATTCAGCATAAAATAAACAGGTAACATTCCCACTGGAATTACTTGAAAAAGTCATTATATACCACTTGATATTTCTAGCCACTTACATCTATAGTAAAGAAATTTATTTTTTTAAACATTAAATTTGGCTCTTCTTTGAAAAACATTTTTAAAAATTGTCATTTTATTAGATGTTTGATTTCAATATCTGATTAGTTAAACTACGTTTTACAAGTGAAGTAGGGTTAAAAGTAGATTTGTGCAGGGAAGATGAACATAGTGCAGTAAATGCCTCTTCACTGGTCTTTCACAATACAGTAAATCTAGAGGGAATACTCGTTTGAAGGGCAAGATGCCAGAAAGAACAGGTTCGACTTGTCTGGAAGGATTTACACCACAGTAGAATGTACAACTGTTTTCTCAGAGGTTGTTGTGAAGGTCAAGGAGCTAGTTTGCATTACCAAATGAGAACAGCTTTATGGTGATGGGGAGGGAGAGTACTTAAACATGGCTTGAAATCTCACTTGAAATGGGTCAAATGCAATTCATTCTTTCTTCAGCAATCCACCCCTAGAAATCTGAAACCTTCTTTAATTTAAATTTCTTCAGTCAGAGTATTATTGGTAACTAAAATGATCCAAGTCCTGAGCACTTTCATGAGGCAGGACGAAAATTGATAAAAACTTTCCAAAGTTCTTATCGCTGAGACATGCCTCTAAACATTTTACTTGTAATGGAGCCCATCTCTTGTGTGGGTCTTAGCACTGAGTGGCATATTCTTGGCAAATAATCCCTACATTGAGTGTGATTAGTCCAGTGATATCTGATAGGAGACATTCCCCTCCCCCAGGCCACCATATCCCAACAGAGAAAGTGGCAGAACGAAGGCAAAGTCAGAGAAGTCAGTCATGCAACAGTTAAACCTACTTTGTTAATGTGTATATTTGACTTCCTGGATATTTAAATATTATTTTTAAAGAATTGTACAGCAAATTCATAATTCTTAGGACATCGGCTAATGTATTATTTTCTAAAGCATTTGGAGGGGCTTAGTTTAGTAATGTGATGATTTTAATGAATGGCATGATAAGAGGTCTATAAAATTATCAATAAAATACAATAAAAGTTTATGCAGAATTCATTGAAACAGATTCATATATAAAGGGAAAAATGTATTCCATATCTTGGCTTCTCAATTTTAAGGTGGCTTACAATAAAGACCAACATTTTATAGGCACTGATTTCTTTTAAGAAAAAGACAAGGAAAATTCAGTTGAAACTCATTTATCCCTTTAAATGAAAAAGGGACACACATTGCAAATGGCAAATAGCCATTGGGAAAGAGCAATGGAGAGATTAATTAGTAAACACAGGAATGTGCACTAGCAAATGTGCCTGAGTGGCATGAACATATGTGACAGCAACAGGTGGAAAGTGGGGGCTTCCGTTTGCTATTTCCAAAAAGGCTTCAGAGTGATGTTAGTCTTTAAACAGATCTCTCTGCTAATTGCTTCAAAGTATTGTGTTATATGTAGATTAAATGTGCCCACATTTTATAGTGAATAATACAGTACAAGCACATACTGAAATAAAAAAAAGTATTTGTTCTAACATAGCACAAGAGAGAACTGAATACATACAGCAGAAAATAAGCGTTTGGAATACTATCTTAACCTTACTGAACTTGATAAATGTTTGTTTTATGAATAGTTTCATTTGGAGCATCCAACTATGTACACCTAAAATACGATTAAACATAAACGATTAAAATAAAAATATCTTCTTATACCTTGATTTCTCAGTGTTCTAGCCAGGAATTTTCTGACTGGCTGTATCCTGATCTCCCATCCTTGTTTTCCTCCCTAATTCTGGAGACACAGTAAAATAAAATTATGTGGGGAAAGGCTGTGGTCATTACTAAGCTATGATCCCTCCCACAATTAATATTGAATTAATTACACTGAATTTTAGAAGTTGATTGTGGTCATATGCGTTCAGACAGATACAACAACCAGACTGCACAATTAATAACATGTAACCTTAGAACCAGAAATAGATTAGCACAAATTTATTCATCCATCTTAGCATCTTGATGTTTCCCAAAATGTCATCAAGGAGATCACATGTGATAGAATATGGAGGGGGAGAGGCACAGCAGGACACAAACACAGAATAATTTATAGGGGCTTTTTATCAATCAGGAATTTCCTTTCAATTTCACTAGAAATATTTGTGCCCAAGCCATTATGAGAAGAATAATGGACACATTGGTGTGGATAAAACATATTCAACCTTTGTTGAATTGTGATCTTTCAATCTGAAAGAGATTTAAATTTGATTTAAAAGGAACTTAACAGCTTGATTATTTGTGATCAGTTACAGAAAGTAAAAGGAAAGTATCATTTGGTTGCAAAGATTATCATGGCATTAGTGTGATGGTAATTTTTTTCACAGTACCCCCAAGGCAAAAGACTGCTGAAAACCCAGCTCTAAAAGATAAAATATCACAAATGAATGTCTCAAAAAAAAAAAAAAAATCACATGGCACCCTTGTGAGTTTGCCGAAGCCGTCTGGGGTACTGCAATGCGCTCTTGATGTTTTAATTGATTATACTCTGCTGTGTGTATATTTGTGCCAGGGGATATTCCCTTTTAGTAACATTGCTCAATCCAGTTTAAGGAGGTAGAAGCATAAACAAGAGTCCTGATCTCTTTCTTATCTGCTGTTGGTACTTGGATAGCAGACTGAACAAGCACCTACTGAGCAAGCCCTTAATTTATAACAGTTCACTTAGTGACCATTCGAAGTAATAATAGCACTGAAAAAGGGACTTAGGACCATTTTTCACACTTAATGACCATTGCAGCATCCTCATGCTTTTGTGATTTACATTCAGGTGCTTGACAACTGACTCAGATTTATGATAGTTGCAGTGTCCTAAGGTCATATGATCACCTTTTGCAACCTTCTGACGAGCAGTCAATGGGGAAATCAGATTCACTTAATAACAGTGTTAATAATTTAATAACTGCAGTGATTCACTGAACAAATGTGGCAAGGAAAGTTGTAACATGGGGCCAAACTCACGTAACACATTTCTCACTTAGCAACATAAATTTGGGCTCAATTGTGATCGTACGTTGAGGACTACCTGTATGTGGTCAACTGGTCTGTCATTTCTACTAAGGTGAGATGAATTTTATTTGCTTGCTACTTAAGGTTTAGTATGATTTTCCACCAACATCTGTATTTACACTGTTCTTTTGTGGTCCTCAAATGCCAGTGTGCTATTTGTGGAACTAATTAGCAGGATATGAAGATGTTTCTGGATTGGATACTGAGAGATCCAGGATTTGTGCTCAACTGATTCTCACTGTTTTCAGGCAGAGTCTCTTCTCTAGTTCTGTCTGAAGCCCTTTAAGTAGAAATGTTAAACCATGGGCTGGGATTCAGTAGATTGAAGCCATACTACACCATTCAACTTGAGCCTTCTCAAAATCTCCAGGAATGAATTATGTTTACCTAAATAAGTTGTTCTTTTCAGAACCAGAATAATGACCACCGTAATGGGTTATATATTTTCTCTAGTTACTGTTAAATTCTGCATAGTTATATCAGGTGTTAAAGTGTGGATGGAATACAAATGAGAGTTGTTTCGTGAGCTTCAAATGGAAAAATAAGGAGTGTTTTGTTTCAAGAAGCACCCACTAACTCTTCTGCTCCATCTTAATCAACACCTTCTGCTATAAATAAAGCAGCAATCCAGAATGTTTTGATGTATTGATGGAATAGGTAGGGGGAAAAAATCAACAGCTTCATGTGAGATAATCCTTACATATGCTCCACAGGCCGGTAGACTGGTACTTCTATATTAAGCAGATATTTACTTTATTTGGAAATTGTGGAGAAATTGTATTAGTTTCATCTAACTCCTGATGGATGACATTTTTGATTGTCTTGGGGCATGCCCACTGTGCTCGATTTCATCAGAGCGATAGAAATGGAGAGATTAGGATTAAGCAGTGCAAAAATGGGATAACAACCTAAATTTAACATTATTTTGATGAGCAGTTATTTAAAAAGAATATAACTTCAGAACAAGATTATGAATCTCACTTACTTCATCTAATCAAATAATTACAATCTAGTATTTGAGTACTGACTGTGCTAAAATGCAAACGAGTGTGTAATTTCTTGGGCCTTTTTTTCCCAAGAGTTGGATTAGGATGAGATGAGAGCCTAAGGATAGTTTTGTTGGAGGCGTACAAGGAGGAGGGCTGAGTCGCCAGAGTTTTGTTTTACGGTTTTGTTTATTTTATTGGTTTTATTCTTGTGAACTGCCCAGAGTTGTTTTCAAAGGCGGGCAGCCATACAAATCTTAAACACTACCCCTTTTGCCACAATGAGGCACCACAGCAGGACTGTTTTTTTGGGAGGAGAGATAGGCCTGTAGGTTTGTGTAATTATTCCCAATTCTGATAAACATAAACTTGATTTTTGTACAGTTCTTGTATATCGAAGCTATTTCTGTTAATATTATGGCTGAACAGCAATGGGAAAAAATGCACAGACTGTAACAAATGCAAATTTTACTTTTTTCTTTACATTCATTATAGCTGTCCAACTCCAGTGGACTCTGGATTCTTTCAGATTTTGATATTGTTGTGGTACTTGCTTTAATCTCAGACCTTGAAGAATTTTAAAGACACTCTTGTCTGAAAGCTAATTTGAGAAATGCAAATTATTTTTAAAAGTTTTGTAGGAATTTGTTGAATTAATTTCAATGTTACAGCAAACATCAATTCTTAACAGCCATTACCTGTGGTAATTTAGAAGACCGACAGACGGACGGACAAACAGACAGACAGATACTGGTATATAGATAGATACAGGATAATGCAAAAGTAGCTTCCAACTTTTCATTTAGAGGTTTCAAGAAATAATTGATGATCAATAGTAATGGTTTTGTTTTACTATGTTTACTTATTTATGTATTTGTTAAATTTATTTGCTGCTTATCTGAAGTAAATGCAGATGAGTTCTGATTATTTTACTTGGTATTGCTTATGAGAAATGAAATTTTTTATGTAATAAATTCATCTGCAACAAAGCTGCATTTAGTTAATGTAAATCTGGTATTAACTAATTTTGTTTTCCACACCTCCTTGTTTAAGAATTATAGCTAACAAACCATTATTTTTCTAACCTTAAGATGTTTGGAAAAAATTTCATGTTAGAAGCAGAAAATGGATTGTATAATAGCAAATGAATGCTCAATATTAAGGTTTTAATTCAGCTTTCGTAAGAATAACAGCTTTTTATTTTGAATCATTTAAACTAAACCACAACTTAGATTATCTTCCTATATATTTTCAACAGGGTCAGCATATTTCCTTAGTGCCTGTTCAAAAGATTGAAGAAGTACTTTATGACTATAAGCCACTGCATGTAGAGACATATGGGCCATTAGTTCCAGAGGTGGATTTGCTGGGAAAATTAGGGTAAGTTTGTTTGTTTAAATTGACTTAAGATTGCATCCTACTGGGAACCTTACCACCTTATTTGCTTTTCAAAGCAGGGTGTTTTTTTAAAAGCAAAATAAAAAGATGGTAACAAAATAGACAACATCCTGTCCAAACCAATGTTTTGTTTGGGCAGCCAAATGTGATTTTTGTTTGTTCCACACTTTTCTTTGGTTTTCTAGTATTTTATGTATCAGTTGAGAATTCTGCTGGATTGCATTAATATTTTAAGGTTGCTATAGGCAGTTGAAGGAAATAACAGCTCATTTTCAGATGTGTGTAGTTTTTAAAAATATACATATAAAGCTTTGGATCTTGATTTGCCTAAGAGCGGTGGGCCAATAAAAATATTGGGTCTGGCTTTTCATTGTGAGGGAAGTTAGATTTTACTCTTAGTGTTGGATTCTTTCTATCAGGGGAAAATCTTTTTCCTGAGTGTCTTTTTAACTATAAATATGAGGTCTAGCTGACATAATTGATAGTTCCAATACAACCTTTTTCTAGGTGTTACTGTGGGCAGGTATCCTGGTACAAATTTCGTGAAAATTTTATGGAGGAAAACCTACAGCATAAAGTACAATGCATTCTCCTATAAATGTCAAGAGTTTATATTGAACATTTAAAAGTATTTTACTCTAAGTAAGGAGTACAGAGCTGATCCTGAAGTAGAAATGTTATAGGCAGTCATGGAGATTAAACTAAAATGTGAAATATTAATTGTATAAATAAATAAAATTCAACTAGTCAGCTTTAGTTACCTTGCCATTAGAACACTGATATTAAGCAGCAATATAATGTCAGCTGTAATATAAATAAGATAACTGAGTCGGTTAAAGAATTAACTATATTATCAGTATGTAGTATTAGAAATGGCTTTGATGTCAGATTAAAATGTGTGGTAAGAACTAAGCACCTCATGTCCTGTTGGATTCTTGTCATTTCATGTTTTTTTTGCTGGAGTTTCAAATTTATTTTCAGAAAATTATAGGAAATAAATTGTAGCATACAGCACTTGCCAGCAAAACAGTGAAACTAATCAACTGTTTTTATATTACTTGCTCTTATTAATGAAGTATTTAACAACAAATAAAACAGTAACACATTCATTCATTCCACTACAGCTGTAATTATTATCGAGACCTGTGGTGTTTAATAGATAAATGAATAATCTAAAGGATAATTACATAGCAGTGTTGAAAAAATAGCAATAGCACTTAGATTTATATACTGCTCCACAGTGCTTTACAGCCCTCTCGAAGTGGTTTACAGAGTTAGCATATTGGCCCCAACAATACCGACCTCGGAAGGATGGAAGGCTGAGTCAATCTTGAGCCGGTCAGAATCAAACTCCTGGCAGTCAGCAGAATTAGTCTGCAATGCTGCATTCTAATGACTGTGCCACCACCACACCACCATGCTTAATATACTGCATATTAATTGATTTTTAAGATTAGAACCATAAATGGCAAGCCCCATTGTAGAAACATCATTCTTCTTCCCTTTAGCTTACAAAGAACGCCTCTTCTAAGATTGGGGCTACTATGCATTGTTATAAAGAAAAGAAAATACAGTAGCATTTGATTTACCACAGGGCGCTTAGCAACCGTTAGAAGTTATGGTGGATTTCCCCCCCTCGAAAAGTTACTTATGATCCATTTTTGAAGTTGCCCGCCCTGACTGCATTTTGGGTGCCCTGCATTTAGCACCTCTTTGCAGGTCACATGCCTGTGATTTACGATTTTGCTGAAAGCAGACACTTACTTCCCATTTTTTGCAGAGACATCTCATAGCGAACAAGGGGTTCCCTGTAGTGTTTGCTTAATGACTGCTGCAAAAAAGGTTGTAAAATTAGATCAGTACTGTTAGTGCTTTTTAAACCCACCCATTTTAAAATGTAATGAATAAATCAGTCGATTCATTAGATGACTAACATTGCTTTACTTGCATCTTAGCCCTACTAATTATTCATTTTGAGAAGATACTTGCTGTCTATAATGCATTTATGCTTTATCTCTGGAACACCTTATAAAAGAGAACTACCAAGCACTTTAGCGTTACCTTTATTATTGTTCTGCCTTTTGCCACGACATGGAGAAAATGTGTTGAAGGAGTTGTTATCCCATTTCAAAAGGCAACTGGATTTTCTTCACCCCCACCCTGGAAAATATTTCATTTTCAAGAGAAAAAAAGTCCAGTTGCCTTTTGAAAAGCACTTTTGGGATAACCATGACCTGGATGATTAAAAATCTCCATGGACGGGTTGTTATGCTGCAACGCCTCTTGGATTTAAAAACAAAAAGTTCCTTGATATAGAAGTCCATATTGTGCTCCTTCCTGAAACCCCAGTAGGTGAAGCCTGAGTCACCCTTTGTGAGTCTTGTGAAAGACCGGATTGGCACCAGAGCTTTTTATTTCACAGCTCAGTCTCATAGATGCTATATAATGTACGTTAACCTTAATTTGTGCCTGTTTCTAATTCAAAACAGCAGCTTTGTGAGGTAGGTAAAGCTAAGAAATAGACTTGCTCCAAGCAATCCAGAGAGCATCTTTATTAAGCTAGGTTTTGAGCCTGAATATTTTAGATAGACCTCCAACATTCTCAGAACTGCACTGTGGTTCTAACCAATATTCAGTTGTAACTCCTGGGTAGCAGTTGTAAATCCCAGGGGAGCAGTTTCCCCACTCTCCTATTTGATCTTTTCTGGCTGCCCATTTCTTCCTTTGTTTGGCCTACTGAGTGCTCAGCAGCAGCCTGTCCAGTCACCTCTATTGCCATTGGAACTCTTTACTTGTCAAGGCTGACTATCATCTAATGTACTACAAAAACAATTTTCTAGACTAAGAGGCTCCTGTGTCTATCTTTCTGCAGCTTTGTCTGTTTTCCTGTGTTTAGGCTGTATTTTACATTTGAGAGCCAGCGTGAATTTAATTACCGGACTGTTGGACTGAGATCAGGGAAATTGGGTTCAGATTTCTACTCAGCCACAAACCACAAAGCTGACTGGGCAATCTTAGGCTGGTTACCAGCTTATAGTTGAACTTAACTCACAAATTTAGTGTGTAAATAAAAGGGATGGTGGGGATAGTGTGTTTGTTTCCACTTGAGGAAGGATGAGAGGAAAAATATAATGTACGCAATTCATAGGACTTGCCTGCCTGCCTGATCTATTTATTTGCTTACTTACTTACATATTTACTATTTATTTTACTTACTTACTCACATACACAATAATACTACAAAAATCATAACATCCATAAAACACACAATCACTTACTAGAAAGCAGAGAGCATTTATATGCCACCAACCACTTTTTAAAAAAAAACATTAAATCTAAAAGTCTTGTGTTTTTGTGTTGATGAGGAAATTGGATGAAAATATCTTTTTATTTTTCTGATTGCTTGGCCCCTTGCTGCTCCATGATTCAAGTTCAAGAGATACAAGGGTAGTACAAGATTCTTCAAGTTCTCTGAACTGTTTTAGGGAAGGCCAATCAATTGAAATGATGGTCAGTTGAATTGATACAACGGTCGTGTACTATGGGTCCTTTCAGTGTGCTCATCTTTTTGGGAGGCAAAAGCTTTGGCAGGGACTGCCCTTGGTTGAGGTGCATCATTGGGAGGAAATGAGTTAAAACTCATACACTTGAGGATTATGTGTCAACACTGAGATATGGCTGCAACAATATAAAAGCAATTTTAGATGGCACAAACTGCGATTTAAGAAGGATTCAAAGAAGCTGGAGCAAATCCAGAGAAGAGTAACAAAAATGATCAGAAAGCTATGAAGAGAGGGAAGGATCTAAGACTGCGCAGCCCCAGGAAGACGAGGAGTAGTCTTATCTTTAAATATTGCAAAATATGTCATACAAAAGAAGGTCAAAACTTGTTCTTTATTGTCCTAGAATTCAGGACATATTAAAATGGATTTAAGCAAAAACAAGTCAGTTTGTGATTGACTGATGGTAAAATTCTAACATTAAAAATGATCTGAAAGTTGAATCAATTATCCATAGAAGTGCCAAGTTACCTATAATAGATGTGTTCAAGCAGAACTGGTTAGCCTTCTGTCATGGGTGTTTTAATTTGGAGTTTTATGTCAATCTGAAGTTTGGATTTTTGACCTAAATTTCCTCTTCCAGCTCTGTGATTCTATGAATTATTTAATGACATGCAGAGATAGTTTGAAAATAATATTTTCCTAAAAATTGTTTTAAGTCATTAGTTTTTGGAATTTCAGAAGTTCCTTCTGTTATTTTTGAGTAGGCCTATTTTTCTCGTAAGATTACAGAAATGAACATACTGTAGGTACACGATGGCATTCTAGCTTTTTCTCGATACAATAGTTGGTCAAATCCCAGCTGTATTATATATCCTGCATTAAATCTGGCAGCTAGAATAGAATATAGTATTCCAGATGTGGACATACTATAGATTTGTTTAAGGGTACTATGATTACGGACAGTTTTATTTTCAATCCCTTCCTAAAGATATATAGCATGGAATTTGACTTTTTTTTTCATAGCAGCTGCATACCAGGTTGACATCTTCATTAACTTGGAGATAGCTTTATATATTTCAGATCTCATTAGTAAAGGTAAAATCTCTTATAGTGTAAGCTTACTAAGTAAAAAGTAATGTGCTTTACTTTTTCCTCCACAATTTGCATCTGCCTTGTGCCTGATTTTGATTATTAGAAAATCTTGGATTTTGTTTTGTTTTGTGTTTCAAGTATATATTGCAGTTCTGAAAGGTGCTCATGCCAAATTAGAAGGACAATTTATTTACAGTTTCCATTAGGGCCCCTCAGTCCATTAGTTGAAGAATGTGCTTTTTTCACCATTAGTGATCTATTCTGACCACTAGAAATGGGACAGCTAAGGAAAAACACGGCTTGATTTAGAATTGTTCTATGTCTAATTTTTTCTTATGGAAAGTGTTTGTGGTTTACCTCTATTCAAAAACCTGACTGATGACTGGATTTTTTGAAGTGGTGGTAGGATTTGCTGTTGGCCTGCAACATATACCAGCTTCAGCCTGAAGTCCAGAGAATTTTTGAGGTTAATGGTTAGATAGTTTAAGAAAGGTTCCAGATCTGCTGACCTGAAAGCTGCAAAAGACACTCTTTTGGAATACATCCACAGCTCAGCCAGCCAGCAGTTTTGTATGTTCACCACTTATAAGAATCCAGTATGGTACACTTGCTCTTTATGGTAATCGAAATAGGCTGTGAAACTTGACTATGCACACTGTCCCAGATGGGAAGTTTAAGGTAGGCTTAAGCTCTTCCTAAACTCATGTTGTTGATCCTTTAAGATCCAGAGTCTGTTTTGAGAAGGGGAAGGATTGTTTCATTCTCTTGAAGCATGTAGTTTGGTTTGCTTCCTTGTAAAGCAAGTAGAAAGTGGTGCTACTTGCTTTGGAGTAATTTTGTCCTCAGCTAGAATATTAAGAACTTGAATGCTACAGAGCTCCTTAAGGTCAGTTAGCATGAGAAATGCTTAATTTTAAACTAACATATTGAATGATGAGGGAATCTAGTTATATTTTCTGCTCCTTATACAATGTAGAAACTTCAAATGATTCCTCTTATGAGTCACCTAGATTAGCGCACCACTATCCAAGGACCCTCATGGTTAAAGCCTAGTTATACATGTTTATTGTATTTTTTAAAAAAAGAATATAACTTTCCTCAGCTGAATTTGAAAGCAGGAACAAGAATGTGGCCTCCTGCAGGAAGCCTAAAACCTCACTGTTTTAAAAAGTTGGATGTTCTGACAAAATACCTTCAGAGATTTTTCAAATGACACCATAATAGTATATGGAACTTTTGCAGCGAACAAGCACTTCTGCCAAGATCATTAGTAGTATATGTTAAAATTGGATTGCTTTGGAAATAGACTTTCTTATTTCCTGTCCACCCACCTGTGAGTCTAGTGTGAGTTCTGTAGCTGTTGACAGTCTCAGGAGGATTACGAAGGCAAAAAATAATAAAATAAAATATGGAAAATGTATAAAGGAAAAAAAGAGAAGCATACACTTGGCTGCACAATTACTTATATTCCAAGCTGGCTATAATTGTGCAAGTTCCTGCTAGATTAACTTCAGAAACCCGGACCTGACACCAAAATGTCTATAATAATTGCTTTTCTTGGCATTTGGATTCAGAATTAATTCACTGATTGAACATAAGCTATTGTGCTCTGAATATTTCACCTATAATCTATGTGATATTCTCTGACTTCTTTTTAATGCAATCATGGGCAAAAAAAAAATTAAAAAATCTGCCCCAAGCAGTTGTCAAACAAGCTTCTTTCATTGACAGTCAGACACAGGGCAGCTGAATAGAGTTGTTTAGTCTAAAGTAAATACTCCAGAGATTACAAGGTCGCTGAAGGAAATGTAATTATACTATTTTATTATAGAATAGGTTTTTTTGTGGTGTGAGAGTTGTAGAGCCTACACAATGCTGGCGGGTAATGTTTGTTAAAGATATATTTTCTCAATATAGATATATTTTTTCATTACTCGGAATTTTTGAAGTGTTTAGGACCAGAATGTAATGAAGTACAACAGTCGTTGAATAAAATAAAGTGGAGGGAATGTCTTTCAAAATCATCTCTTGAAGATCTGATGGTTCTTGGAAAACTTTTTAGGGCTTTTGATATGAGAAATGTCTAATTTCCCAGAAAGACAGGACAATTGCAGTGGCATGTTGAAGATTGGTTTTTGAGAAACAGAGAGAGTGAATGATCTTAATTCATGCCCTTATCAGCACCCAGACAGACTTACTTCATGAGGTTACCTTTGAAGACAACTTTGAAGTTGCAGTTATTAGATGATGTATGCTGACATATACAGCAGAAGCAGTTTCAAGTATGTAATATCTCTATTGCAGGCACTGTGTTGGTTTAAAGTACATTTATAGATGATAATTGATTTTAATTTTTAAATCCAAATTGGATTTTAAAGCTACCTTTTGGACTGTTTCCTTGCATTCCATGGGTTTTAAAATCCAGTCTAAGAAACGTGAGATGTCTGTGGGCTCTTTTTTATGTGATAACCTTCCATTTTATAGAATAGCTTCTTTCACCAGAGGTGAGACTGAGGCCAACTTTGGTAGCTCTTTAAAAAGCTGCCAAGATGGAGCTGTTCTGCAGAGTTAATGTTGCCCAGTGTGTATTATGTTACGTTCTTATTGTAGCACACTGGGATTTACATTGAACTTAATTCTAGTGATTTTGGGTGTTCCCTTTCCATCATTTCCCATAATTCAACGGTCCCCCTAAAGAAAACTTGCTAAAGGAAGCAAATACAGTAAGGTTTTCATCTTATATATGGAAACTATTTTTTTTAAATAATAGAATTAGTGAGGATAAAACTGATATAACTAATATATTATACGGTAACTAATATAACTTATATGACATCTGAGGACAAATTGCCTGCAGGCTTCCAAATGTGAATGATAGGACATAAAAGGGAAAAAAAGATTTGGAGACGGAGGAATCAGCCACCAGTTTTTAATGATAAACTGCAGTTCCAAAAAGAGATGACTAAAATGGAAACACTTCAGAAAAAAAGAAGACTTCACTCTTTCAGCAGAATTGATGGCATGTCTCTGTTGCTTATCTCCCTTTCTGCAGTCTCAGAGATGGGTATTTTGCTGCTTTGTTTCTCTGTTCTTGAGGCCAAGCCAGAACTGGGAGAATACAATGTAGTTACTTTATTTATTTTAACCACTTTATGGAAAGTTTGGAAAGAAAGACAAAGAGGGAAAATAAATACATGCATTTCTTTTATATAATCAAGAGCAAACAGATATATTGCTTTGCTGATTTTGTTGACTTTTAAAATTATCTATGTGAGAATGAAAGAGATTCTTAATGGTTGCCTTCTGCTTTACTTTTTTTTTTTTCATTTTTTCCTCTGCTTCCCCCCCCCCCCCCAAGTGCTTCTTCAGCTTGACTTTTCTGGTTATTATTAAGTTTAAAAGACCACTGATAAATTCCTCATTCTTTCCCATTCATCAGCTTTACAGAGGTTAACGTTTGTCAGTTAACCAGTTTTGTCCTTCACTAGCGGTAGGTTGCTACCAGAGGAGACTTATGTGAATTCAAAGGCATGGGGAACTTTTGTACATGACAAGCTTTCCTACCAAACCTCTTCTTCATAGACATTGCTTAGAAGTTATTCTACTTGCTGTGGTCTTAGGTTCTGCTTAGGTGTGGTTCTGTAGTTGTCTGCAGCACTGCTCTCTATCCCAGGGATGTCAAATTCAAGGCCCGGGGCTGGATCCAGCCCACGGGGTACTTAGATCTGGCCCGTGGGGCTGCCCTGAAAAAAAGCGAAGGACCAGCCTGTGGTGCTTCTGCCAGCAAAAATGGGCTCCCGAGCTCTATTTTCAGCTGCCACAGCCTCCTGCAACCCCTGCCAGTGAAAATAGAGCTGGGGGGGGGCATGTGTTCCCCCCCCAGCTCCATTTTCACTGGCAGAGGGTTGAAGGAGGCAGTGGCAGTCAAAAACAGAGCTCGGGAGCCTATTTTCGCTGGCAGAGTGCTCGGTCCACCATAGGCTCCCCCGACATGAGTGACATTGAGCTGGCCACTCCCACCCTGGTCTGCCAACATCAGACACAACTCTGATGCAGCCCTCAATGAAATCCAGTTTGACACACCTATTCTATCCCATCCCATTACATACAGCAGCCACCATTGAAGGAAACCAGACTCAGCCTTCTAGCTACTCCAGACCAGAAGGTTCCCTTTAAATATGGGTTTCTATGCAGCCCTAATGTTCTGTGTCTTTATGTGTAGAACCTGAAGAGAAGGGAGGGGAATTCTTTTGCTCTTTTGATGTTTACATTTTATAGGTTAGGCATTTATCAAATGTCTCATGAATGCCTGTTCTTTGTGAAGTTTTTTTTTTAAAAGTCTTTCCTTTTTTTTCTTCCTGTTTATTTGAAATGAGTTTTTATTGGAGGAAAACAACTACTATAGTTTGAGACTCAGGTTTTTCAGTTTTGTTCTACACACATTGTAGTATTTAAGGGAGTTGTGGAATGTAATATGAATAAATGGTCGCAAGATTCAAAGTTCAAATGATCAATCTTTATTGTCAATGCACAACATATGTACAATGAAATTGAATGAGACTCCATTGGTGCAACCACACAAGAACAGAGAATACATCTCAAGAATAAAATAAATCTTAAACCCCAATAAATAATGGAGCTAGGCACACATTTCCATATACATACATACATACATACATCCAGCTGGCTATGCTTCTTTAACTCCTGCCCAATGGTAGAAGTATAAAGAAATGCTGTACAGGGTGAGAATCATCCCGAAGGATTTTCTTCACTCTGCTGAGATAGCAAGACCTAACGATTTCCTTCAGTGGGGTTATGGGGCAGCTCATGATTTTTTGTGCTGTGCTCATCACCCTCTGTAGTGCCTTTCTGTCTGTGGCTGTTAAGCCAGCGTACCTTACTATGACAAAATATATGAGGCTGCTTTCTATCGTTGACCAGTAAAAGGAAGTCATCAGTTGTTCTGCCACTTGATTTTTCCGAAAGTCCCTTAGGAAATGGAGTCTCTATTGGGCCTTTCTAACCACCTGGGATGTGTTATTTTTCCAGGTGAGGTCTTGGCTGAAGTGCACTCCCAGAAATTTGAAAGAGGAAAACCTCTCCACGCAGCCCCCCTTGATATAGAGTGGGACAGAGGTTCCTCTCTCTGTTTCTGAAAGTCCAATATCCAAGATCTATCTTTTCCATTGCAATTGTGAAATTGAGGCAATCTGTGGTCTTCCTGCGTTTAGGAAGGCCCGTATTAGAACCGTTTTGCAATAAAATATTCGCATTACTCTATAGTATGTTTTGAGTAATTTTTATGCATACATGCACACAAAAGTCTTTTTCATAATGAAGTTTAATAACTTGCAGTCTAATAACTTATTCTCCACTGTCCTGAAGAGATGATTGCTAACACACAGTATTTATACTCTGGGCTTTGGTATCAATTGACTTTTAATTCAATGGGATCAAAAACATTATAAATCTAAAACAAAGTACTGCATTCAAATAAATGGAACATAGTGCATTCAAATAAATGGAACAAACTAAAACAGTTGTCATATGTTTTTGTGCATGATTGAATGTGTGTCTATTTATATAGCAGCTTATGTAATTATATATTAAAACATGTGGCATCATTTGTGTGTGTGTATACCTCTGTATCAAGAGATATAGGATTAATGCTTGCAGATATTGCCAAGAAATGGGGAAAGTTGGTTATGAAATCAAAATGGTTGTCAAGTCTAGTTGGTGCATAACTTTATTATGTCTTTACATAACCGTCTCTAAATGCAAAACCTTATATCATGCATTACCGGATGAGTGGTGTGTGGTTTTCATTCACTATAATTTCTTGCAGAATACTATTCTAAGCAAGGCTCACTATCACAAGACAATCTCGTTTTCCATTCAGATGAGTATACTTTCACAGAGTTAAAAGTTGTTAAGTAATCTTGGATAAACGGTACAATCTTTAGTAGTGAGGTCCAGAATAATTTTCTGAAGTATTTTGCAAAAGAAACACAAGTTGAACCAATCCTGTTGTGATTACCATTTCCCAATAGTTTAAGTGGCTTGCCACTGCAGAATCAATTCTGTAAGTTTACGAAAGAAAAAAGTGGATTGCAAATGGCTGAACTGCGGAAACACTATACTTCTGTAACTTGTCAGAATCAGATTTTAGTTAATACACATTTTCAGTGATGTAATGGGAAATATTTGGCAGACAGAATGTAATGAACTATGATTAATGTTTTAATAAGCAGTTTTGCTCTTATGGTGCAGACCTGAAATGTTTTTCTGTTCAGATTGATAGTCCCGAAGCATGTGCATGCATGTGATCTTTAAAAAATATTGAATTCTTTACTTTTTTGAAGTTTTTTTATTCCCAGAAATATCAAAAACTCTGAAAGTATGCCGTCAAGAGAGTTATTTTTTCCACTACCTAAATAATTGCATTAAAATACACAGAGAACAAAAAAAATATCTACAGTATTTTAAAGTACCTCAAATAATGTAAATCCTTCATTTAAAATAGATTTAGTTACTTTTGAATTCTGGTATATCTGTTTTTCTCATAGGCGATGACTTTTCTTTATAAAGTATGATTTATTTTTAGCACATTTAGCTTAATACTTTTCACATTTTGACCATCTATAATACAAAATAACAACATACCTTCTTTCTCTTTCTGTCTCGCACACAATCTTCTTCATTTTAGTTCTTCATATTAGGAAACCTAATATACGCCTTACCCCAAAAATAAACCCTAGTGAAGGGCGTGGCCAGCACAGGAGGCAGCCCTTCCCTTCCCCGGTCACCTCATGGCTGCTCGGACCCTTAACCTCTGCACCTAAAAAAAAAATCATCCTGAAAATAAGGCCAAGCACTTATTTTGTGGGTCAAAAGAAAATAAGACCCGGTCTTATTTTTGGAGAAACACGGTATGTGTGAGAGACAGGGAGATGCAATTGTATCTCAAATCTAGGGACACCATCCTGACTCCTGACTCATTCTGTATCTTTCTCTTTCTCATTTTTTAAAGAAAACTTGGTAAAATATTTACCATTTTCTACTTTGCTTGGTAATGGCTAATAATGGTTGGTAATAGTCTACTTTAGTTGGTAACAGATTTGATCTCCATTTTGTTTTATTTTGTGTGTGTTGTGTTTTGTGTGTCTTCTTCTGTTTGATCAGTTGCTTTATTTTTATTGCACCCGCCTCCAGTACTTCATGTTTTATTCAACATTATTTTATTTTATTTTTTTGCTTCAGAGGCTTTTTAAAAAAAATGCAAAAAGATAGGGTTATGATTATATGTTTTTGTGGCTGAGAGAAAATGCTGAAAGCAGTCTTGTAATAAAAATAAATACTTATGAAAATGGTTTGGTTTCCAGTTTCATAACTATATGGAGCATTTTTTTCCTGTAAAATTCAGCATGTATATCCAGTTAAAGTCTGTTCTATTCCAATTTATATTATGAGTTGAGAATTTCACTTTCAGTCAATAAACTTTATTATGATCATTTATTAATTTAAACAAGAGGACAAAGTCTAAAACAGCAAACAAAAATTGCAGTTAATGTAAATAATTATAAAATATCAATGTACTTCTATTTTTTAAATAATAGAAAAAACATAACCACAGTCAGAGAAATCGATGTCTGTATTGATACATTTGGTGCTTTTGATGGAAATTCTTTTCTTTTACTCCTTTCACCCTATTTAGAATTATGTCTCTCCCTGCCTGTCTGTCTGTATCTGTTGATTTTCTTGGCTACAGCTGTTATTTGCTGTTTTATTATTTTCAGTACTTCCTTGATCTTCCTTGTTTTTCAGTGATGTTTCTTTGGTATTCTTGTTCTTCATCTTTTTATCTTTTTATCAGTTCTAGCTTGCTTGCATATGTTCTAAGCATGCTGATCTTATTTTCTAACCCAGGGGTGTCAAACTCGATTTCATTAAGGGCCACATCAGAGTTGTGTTTGACTTGGGAACCGAGATGGGCATGGCCAAGGTAGATGTGGCTAGCTTGACGTCACTCATGTTGGGGGCGTCTGATGGCCTGAGTGCTCTGCCAGTGAAAACGGGCTCCTGAGCTCTGTTTTCAGCTAAGACGGCCTCCTGCTGCCCTCTGCCAGTGAAAACGGAGCTTGGGAGGCTGTGCGTTCCACCCCGCCCCCCCGAGCTCCGTTTTCACTGGCAGAGGGTGACAGGAGACTATTGTGGCTGAAAATGGAACCTGGGATGGCTGCATGCGCCCTCCTGAGCTCCATTTTTGCTGACAGAGGCACCACAGTTTTTAGGGCATCCCCACAGGCCAGATCTAAGCACCCTGCAGGACGGATCTGGGCCCTGAGCCTTGAGTTTGACACCCCTGTTCTAACCAGATCTTCCATTTTGGTGATGTACTGTTTGGCTTTTTTTTCATATTGGTTATATCACTCTTCTTCAACTGGTGTTCTCCAAATGTATTGGAGTATAACTGTCATTAGAAATGGCTGGCAACAATGTGAGTTATAGTATATTACATTTGGAAGATCCCATTTTGTGAACGACAAGATGTAAGAATTCAGTGTGATTAATCAGAACTAAACTTTCTTTTCAATATACCGTATATATCATATTTAATTTATCTAAGATAATTGGGTAAGAGTTGGGTTTTTAACAATATAAAGAAAAAAATAATAAAAAGAGTTCGCTTTCATAAAATAAATGTTTATGAGAAAAGCCGATGTCATAACAATTGATTAGAATTCGCTTTTAAAATGTTTCCAATTTGTATTTTTCCAAGGGGCTTGGATTTGTAACAGTTTTCTAAAACACCGAGTAACTACTACTGTAATAAAATGCTTACTAAATCATAAATTATAGGATTATGTTTTAGAGCAGGACTCGTTTGGTTTTCCATTTGAGAAATGGAGTGGCTTTTTTTAAACTAGTCTGTTTTCCGTTCTATAGTTAAGGTAACTTACTGCATGGATGAAGAATTAGATGTCAAATTTGTGAGCCAGAATAAGGCCCAAGCACCCCCTCTTTCCAATAGATGGGTTTAAAAGATACATTAGCTTTCTTCTGTTATCCTACTTTATTTCTGTGTAGAGCCCAAAAAATAACTGTAAATGTATTAGCCATATCTAAATATTTTCCAGCCATACATTTATCTGTGAGACCCTTAGGTTGACAGTTCCTATGTGTCTCCCATATAAATCTTACTTAATTTCAAAATATGTCTCCTTGTGCTAGAATTTCTCTGTTCCTTCCTCCTCTACCTTATAATCAGCCAGCTTATTTGCCATTTTTTATATATTTGTTCAAACATTGTGATCTTCATTTATGAATATTAATACTACTTTGTAATGCCTTAATAAGACCACACTTGGAATACTGCATCCAGCTTTTGGTTGCTATAATGTAAAAATAAATAAATGAGACTCTAGAAAGAATGCAGAGAAGTGTGACAAAGATGATTAGGGTACTGGATGCTAAAACATATAAAGAATAGTTGCTGGAATTGGGTTTATCTAGTTTAATGAAAAGAAGGACGAGTGGTGGCATGATAGCAGTGTTCCAATATCTGAGGGGTTGTTACAGGAAGGAGGGGTGACAAGCTATTCTCCAAAGCGCCTGAGGGTAGGACAAGAAGCAATAGATGGAAACTAATCAAGGAGAGAAGCAACCTAGAACTAAGGAGAAATTTCCTGATAGTTAGAACAATTAATTAGTGGAACAACTTGCCTCCAGAGGTTGTGAACGCTCCAACCCTGGAAGTTTTTAAGAAGAGATTGGACAATCATTTGTCTGAAATGGTTATAGTCTCCTGCCTGAGCAGGAGGTTGGACCTCCAAGGTCCCTTCCAGCTCTGTTATTTTGAATGCCAGTCTACTGTAGAAGATGAGGTGCTAGACTGGTCTCAGAAAGAGCCATATTCTAATCCCCTCTTAGCTTTGAAAGCTCTCTGGGTGACTTAGGCTAGTCACTCATGTTCAGCACTGATCAGCATCAGTAACTGTTGGGAAGCTGGGACTAAACCAGGCCATGCCCACCTAATGAAATACAACTGCTTTAGGGATCAGAATACATGGCAAATTGGGAGCAGGCCCTTTATGTTCCTAGCAGGCTATTTAGAGGAGCTTTAGAGCTTGCACAAGCAGCTGCTTCAGCACTTTACAAGGTAAATGCTCTGAAGCAGTGTTTCTCAACCTTGGCGACTTTAAGATCCTCAGGCTGGGGAATTCTGGGAGTTGAAGTCCAAACATCTTAAAGTTGCCAAGGTTGAGAAACACTGCGTCTGAAGATTTGCTCTGAAGTTTTCCTCTGGGTATTACAGATTGGATTGTTACCTGGGATGGAGGGGGATGTGTGGGTTGTTGCTGCTACTGCTATAAAAAACCTACATAATAGAGCATTCAGAGGAGAGAATTTTTGTATCTCAGGTGCTGATTGCTCAAGGATCATAGTGTACTCTTTGCATGCAGAAAGTTCCAAGTTCTTTTCACCCTTGCTTTCTTTAGGTAGGATTGGAAGAGCACCCCTGCCTGAAGATCTGGAAAGTTATCTACCAGTAATTGCATTAACATATCATTCCCAAACTGGGAACTCTCCAACTTTCAGAATTTCAAGCCAATATAGCTTGGCTATTTTGAGATTTCTCTGGATAGAGAGTCTTGCGTTATGTCATCCAGACCTAAATGAATCCCCACTTTGACTTGATATAGGACAGTTTCTTAAGATTCTATGACATTTTCATATGCTGCTTCAGCTGGAGAAAAATGAGTTTGGTTTTCCAGCCCCATATTGTAGTTGGATGAAATATTGGATATTGTAGACTGGATGAAAGGATAATATGACTGCCTGAAAGAGAACAGTTATGTTAATTATTAAGAAAACAGTCTTAAGTCTCACATCAAGCACTGTCTGCCCACAATAAAATAAGTCCTAAATTGCAGTGGAACACAGTGTGAAATATAGCCATTGTGCCTCTGGGAATAAAGTGTAAATGGTCACTATTTTTCAGTGCTGTGGGCAGTGAAAAGCAAGGTTGGTTGTGAAAACATTAATTTTTAATCCAAGAAATTCTTATCCACTGTCCACTTTACTGTCCACTGTCCACTTTACTTATCCACTGTCTACACTTTTACTCTTAAACAAAATCTTAAAACAAAAGCGGCAAGCAAAAGATCCCAAGAAACGATGCTGAGCATTAAAATGGCACTTCCTAGTGGCCTTTGCTTCCTTTAATCCTCCTATTTACACAGGTTCTACCTTAAATCTCTTCTCTGTTTGCAAGTGGCCCTAAAGAGACAGATCCTCCTGCCACCTAGTGTTTAATGCAGAGCTTCTGAAAGCTTACAGCAAGCAATCTGGAAAGACCTGTTGTGTACTTCAAAATATTTAAGCCTTTACCCTGCATTGGTATCATTAAAAAAAATCTGCTATAGTAGTTGAATGAGATGGGAATTTTAAGAGTTGTAGAATAAGAATATTGGGAAGATACCACTACAGAATAGTTTAAAAAAAACTGTACAAAGGTCTGTCTACACTGAGGTGCCTCTTACAACATGAAGTCACTCTAACACTTCAGAGCACCTTATGCTCCTCAAAATTGTGTATAGCAACCAGAAGCTTTAAGAATGTACTGCTAGGTTATAAAATTTAATATAATAGAAGCAACAATTAAATATAAGGTAATTGAGTAATAATACTATTACTCTCTGATAAGAAGGGTGGCCAATATATTTTACAAAAATAAACTGTATTTAGTATAGATTAATTATGAATGTAAATGCAATAATAATTTTGCATTAACTTCTTCCTCTTATTGTTGGAGCCCAGCTCTCACCAAGTATAGCTCTCAGCCAAGAACTTGTGCATCCCCTCTCTGTAAAGATATCCCTTGCATGTTTCTTTTTCCTAAGGATACATGTGCCTTTCCTTGTGAAATGTCATGGTCATGTATTACTGAAAAAACCTTTCATGCCAAATTGTCTTGTCACAGTTTCGATTCCTTGATCTCTAGGACAAAAGTTTTCAGTCATAAGGAATATATTAGTTTCCTTTAGGTAGGTAAGAAATAGGCATATGACATTTATCAGAATCATGAGAACTTTAGTCCATTTTCTCTGTTTCCTAAGTCTACCATGTGTAAAGAACTGGAAGAGATTATCAGCATCCTCAGATCTATTGCCAACAATATCACAAAAGTTTGAATTTTTGCCCTTATTAAAATGATCATTAGGTACAGTATCGTACTCATGAATGCATACACATGGAACCTCTTTTATGTTAGGGGGCATATTATTCTTTTGCAGACTGGCAAAGCTTATTATCTAATTTTACTCGTTCATTGGCAGAGATTTTTATTTATTTACTTATATATGACATTTACATAGCCACACAGTTGTTAAAACATTTAAAACAAATAACAATAAAAACACAAAAAGTATCACACAGAAAGAAAACAAATCTGGCAAAGAAAATAAATCCATGGTGGAACAAAAAAAAAAAAAGACATCTCCAAATACCAATAGACTGGGAGCTGTTTGAATTTTGGGGATAACCTCATTCCAAAACGGTAGGTGCTGCTAAAGAGAAGGCATGCTTCATGGTCCAGACATCTGGCATTGCTTAATTGATGGAACCCAGACTGTGTTAGCCCAGCCAGATTGAACCAGCCAGTAGGTAGGTGAAATTGGAGTTTCTGCTAGTCCCAATATAAATTGGAATATTTTGTAAAGAAGGCTGCACAGAATCCCTTCTTTTTCTACTGAACCAATTAGGGCACTACCTATGAACAGATAAAAATGTTAGTTTTCTTTTAATTGAATGGGTCTGCGGTATCCTAACATTATTTATTTTCATACCAGATAGCAAGTGAAACCTAGAAAAATTATAGCTTTAAAATAAAAGCAACCAATCAATTTTAAAAAGCCCTCGAAAAACTATTTGACTTTTTGTGTCTAAAGTCTGATTCAGAAGGATCTTGAAATAGACTGGCTGTTTGAAACACCATGCCTCCCCAGATTAGATTTACCCCAATCCTGCTGGCCTTCTTAAAGCTTTAAAACAAATTTATATACCCAAGACATAATAACCAAAAGGATATCCCATCAATTGATTGTATCTGAGGCAGGCAAAAACATTTTGTGCATGAAATTTCAACAATATGTGTAAAAAAAACAAGAGCCCAGAGAAATATTCTGAATGCAATTTAATTCTCGTTCGGTAGCTTCGACAACAATGTCTTACTTTAAGTTCCTCAGAAATAGAGTGATTAGATTTGGTTTGGAGGGAACTATTTGTTTGAATCTTTTTATCTATTGCTTTGGGGAATAGGGGGTAAATATTTATTTTGTACAGTCTTTTAATCTATTGTTATCTACCAGTGTCACAAGATGAGGTGGGCAGCTACATATATTTAAATACATAAATGTACAAACATACAAATTCACTCTATTTCTGAGGAACTTAAAGTAAGACATCATTGTCGAAGCTACCGTATCTAATGATGGTTGATAATTGTGTTACAAGAATGAGAATTAAATTGCTTTCAGAATATTTCTCTAGGCTCTTGGGTTTTTTTTTACACATATTGTTGAAATTTCATGCACAAAATGTTTTTGCTTACCTCAGATACAATCAGTTGATGGGATATCCTTTTGGTTATTATGTCTTGGGTGTATAAATTTGTAGAAACGACTGTCAGCATTGATTGATGATCCTAAGCCTAACCTATTTCGTGGGCAAGAAGCACAAGACAGCTGAAATAAGCGACTGTAATTGATTGGTGTGTGAAAGTCACTGGCGGGTAAAAATGGAACAAGAGCCTTTCTTCTACTTTTGTAGTATCATTTCCTTATCTTTTCTTTCCCAAGTGAAACCTTGCAAATAAAGATCCACAGCTTTCCATCTTAATGATGCCTGCTATTTCAGGAAGTTGTATTTGCTGCTCAGTATTATATTTGCAGCATTGATCCAAATTCAATATTTGTCAGTAAAGATCTTCTTATTTTTATTGTTAGAAGCTAAGCCTTTTCATTGTCTCTGCTTTTCTCCTCTGTTTTTAAACTGTATTTTCTTGCAATTCATCATACGGTAATGAAGGGGATAATAAAACATACCTTTTTTTTTTTTTTGTAACAAATAGCAAAAACATCTTAGAATAGAAGCTAAGTGCATTGATCACTGGGAACACTGAGTTGTTGTAGAATATTTTCTTTCCACTACCCAATACAGATCCTTTTTTAACGGATTTTGCTTCTTGACTACTTAGTTTGGAGTGTTGCAAGCTACTCTGAGATCTGGCTTGTGCATTTAAATAGACCTGTAAAATAATATTGCCCATGTTAAATTCATAAATGAGTAATTAGCCTTTGGTATGCAGCATATGCAGTTGGGGAAAGATTAAAGAACAGATAATCGACAACTGTCATATGTATTAATGCTTAAGTAGTGCCAAACTCAGATTTGTAGGGAAATTTTATATCAAGTGTCCACTTAACAAGTAGTAGGAATCGAGTAGCTCTGGTCAGATTCAAACATGCAAATGTGCTGTTTGATATTATTGAGAAAGATCATGTCTAGAGACCCATGTACCATCCTGAAATCTCTTTGATCAGTTCCTAGCTTCTTGATTACTTTAACTCTTTTCTTCATAATATGAGATAAGCATTTGGCATCAACAATATGTCTGCCGACAATCATTCCTTGGTTTCCAGTTAATTTCTTTCTAATTTAATAAAGTACAGGTAGTCCTTGACTAACTACTGGTTGGTTAGCAACCATTCAAAGTTATGACAGGCTCCTGAAAAGCTGCTTATGACCCGGTTTCAGATTACGGCTGATCAGTGTCCCTGCGGTTGCAGAAACAAAATTTGGGTGACTTAATCCTTATGACCAGCTCAGGGACACCGGAGCACCCCTCTACCTAAATCCCCCCATCTCTCTCCACTGAGTCCCTGCAGACCTTGAGCCTGATTTCCCAGGCAACCGGGTCCCACACCCTCCTCTTCATCCCCACTTCTGTCACAATCACTCATTTATGACAGGGACCGCCTGTTGCCACTATCAGCCTCCAACCGACCGGTGCGTTCCCACAGGGCAGGCCTCCTTGTAGTGTCACCATCGGGCCGATGCTGCCTGATGGCCCCGAGAGTTCGAGCCTTCTCTGTGGCTGCGCCCTCCTTATGGAACGAACTCCCCCCTGAGATTCGGACCATTACTGACC
>JAEANM010000691.1:0-33109 GCA_017656035.1 Myanophis thanlyinensis
TTACAAATTTAAAAACTAATTTAAAAACTAATTTAAAAACCTTGTTAAAATTAATTAAAATCCCCAACCGATAGTACCAGGCCAGACCAGCCTGCTGAAACAAAAAGGCCGGAAGGTCTGTAGGTTAAAGTTAAAGGATAAGAAAAAGGGGAATATGCTAATGAGAAAATTCAAAAGAGAATAATTCTTGAGCTTCCTAGTCACCCTCTTTTACGTTCTCCTGATCATTAGATCTGTACTGTTTTTCAGCATAGTCCCTTTGGAGACACTTCTGCAGCTGCCCTCCTAAACAGTCCTCTTTTTATTTCTGGAGATGAGTGGGAAGAATAAAATCTGTTTTCAAGAATGCTTGAACCATCCTGTGTTTTCTGTCATTGACTCCTGTTCTGCATGAAGACAACTCATAAATGTGTCCATAAATTTTTTTAAAAAAAGACCTCTTTAAGCTGAAGCATGGTAGTCTGTGCTCTGGTGTCTTTTTTTAAAAAATGTATTAAACTTTTTTAAAGGGGAAAAAAGAGGCAAGCAAGCGAAAAGAGAAATAATAATTGCTTTACCAGATTTGTATGTTGTGAAATATTGTGAAAAAGAGACATTTGGCTTGAATGCTTAAAAACATTTTGGGGGCAGTTTTCTTTTAAAGCCAGGAATGAGAAATCGATGTGTGATTCCCTCTTTAAGAATTATAGTAACATAGCATAAGCTGCTTCCCATGGGTTCACCCCACTGCTGCAGTGTTTAAAGCCATTCTTGATTTTAAGACAAGAGCAAGTGCTGTTCCCTAATTTCACCAGTCTGATTCTCAGACTTAAAACATTACAGCTGCAGCATAGAAAGTGGCTTCTGTGGCTCTTTTGGAACACTTGAACGTTATCTGAAATTTCCCTTTCAGATTCTTTCATTAATTTCCAACTACTGCTTTTTGTAAACAAACAGTTTATAGGCCTGAAAACTAAACAAGGAATAGAAAGTCAAAGATAGGCTTTGTAGATGCCAATTCGATCATTCCTTTGGCACAGAAATAAATAATAATAATAACTTGGTTGTGTTGTCTAGGAGATGATGGATATTTTTGGATGACAGTGAAGAAGAGGAACAGGAAATAAACGAGAGAAGACATACCTAGGAATAGTGACATTTTAGTCATTGAATTGATGTCACAATTGATACTCCAATATCCTATAAATGCTTTCACTTTAAAAATATCATTTTACAAACAGTCTTAACAATGCTAATTGGAATTGAAAACTTTTTGTTGTTAAGCAATGCAGTCATACGTTGAACAACTATGTGACTGCACCGCTTAAGCAAGGGCAGTCCTAGTTGTCTTTGTTAAGCTAGTCATTAAGTGAGGATCTCATGTGACTGGCTTTTGACTTCTTGCCAACTTCCCCATTGACTTTGCTTGTGGGAAGTTGGCAGGGAAGGTGCAAATCACAGTCATATGTCTGCGGAACACTATTGCAAATGGAAGTGAGGACCGATGGCTGAAGTGAAGCCTCATGACTGGAGGTGCTGTGACAACCAAAACTTCAAGGACTGGATGTGAGTGCCACTCCTTCAGCTCTGTTGTTAAATCCAATCAGACATTAAATGAGGACCACCTGTAATTGCAAAGGATTGTACTGAAATGACAGTCGCTTTAATATTGCAAGAAGAGTTAGGAAGGATGTTCAGTAAAACAATAAGGGATATACTTAAGTGTGCAAAAGTATATGACATCATGAGGAACAGATGTATTTAAATAACACAATAATTACATGCTGATATATTTTAGACTATTTTGATTTCACCTGTTAGAATCTGACTTTTTGTAATCTTACACCAAGCAATTTCCCTGTGGATTCTGCAAGATTCTGTTCATAATATTTTCTCCAGGCATTTTATAAAATGTTTAAGCTGAAAGCTATCTTTCATTTCCCCTAGCTGAAAGTACAGCAACTGGAAGAAGAACTGCAGTCCCTCATATATGTGCAGTCAGAAAATAGTGAGCTCCGCAGATGTTGTATAGCCCTGAAGGCCAAATGTGATCAGGTACTCCATAAATGTAATAGTCATAAAGCGTCTAGTCTTATAGCTACCTATAGCAATATATACATTAGATTTTGGGTTTATGTCTTCGTTCCTTTTTCTGTATATTATTTATTTATTGCATTTAAACCCTACATTTTCTATGATAGCATGCATGGAGATCTCTAATTTTACCCTTCTACAATAATTTTATAAATCAGGTGGGTTGAAGAGAGTAAGTGTTTGACTTGAAGTCAACCAGTGAGCTCCGTATTCAATAGAGATTTAAACCTGGATCTTTGCAGTCCTCCTTCTGGGTTTAACATTGTACTTTTCTGCCTCACCAGGACTAAAGCTATCTAAGTTTCTTCAAACCCTACAACAAGTTACCAGCAGTGCATTTAGAGACACTCTTGGGTTTAAAAAGTTATCATCCCTCGGCCAGTTTAAACGGATTAAATGTTCAGTCAGCCATTTCTAAACTAATACATATCTTTTGTTTCTATAAACATGAAACACTTTTGGATCCAAGAAAGTGGAAGTAGCCTTTTGATTGCCACAAGGATCAATTTCTTGGAAATATGAAAAACTTGTGAAGGTTGTTTTTTTTTTAAATTGAGGACAAACTCTGCTTGGAATTTTATTTGTTTCTGAGTTTTGAGATTTTAAATACTACAAGATGATATATAGATACATTATACATAGTTAAATAATCATTTGTATTAATATATATTTTTCCTGTTGGAAAAATTTACAATGCTAAATTACCATAATACATTTATTGATATTGATTTACCATAGATGATTTTTGAATGGAAATAATAAGTAATAATTTTAGAACATTAAAACACATTTTGGAGAAATAAATGGAACAATCGTATAGGAGTAGGGAGACCCAGGTTCTAATTTTCTCTTAGACAGGGAAGATTTTCTGAGTTTATTTTAAATAAAATAATTAATACACACCAGTTGATACCGTGACTCAAAATATGGTATGTCAAGTAATATCCCCATTTTAACCTCCCAAGACATACCATTGCAGATCTCAATGTTGCTATTTTGTAGAAGAAGAAAAAAGGAATGAGTTAAATTTAATCCAACTTGTCAATCTGCACAATTTTTTCACTTAATTTGTGCATTAGTTAAAGTGGATTGTGAAATATTACACTGTTTAAATCACATTCTGACCAAAGAGGAGGAGTCTCATGACATCACAAATGGAACAGAGTGATGTCCCAGCATTTCTATGATATGGGAGAGAACATACAGCTTTACCTTTGAATAAAAAGGGCTGTTGAGCATAGAACTTTTCAACAGCCATTGATGGGGAAAGGGAACAAAATCAGATTTAAAATGGCTCCCTTCAGACCTCAGTAATGTAACAGCTTTTTAAAACAATATGTAGTTGGGGATAAAAATCTGTATTTGAAAATGGACACCACCCTTTTCAAACTTGATCTGCCTTCTCCAGGATTTTTATTTCTCCTTAAGCCACAACATTTATAGCGAAAATGCCTCTTAAAAAAAGAAAATCTTCGGAAAATTGCTGGCAGCAGAAGTCCAGTAACCATTTTAGGTCATGCCTGGCCTGTGACACAAAGGACAACCTGGAACTTAGGGAACAAACTTCTGCCCTGTATTCTCCAACACGTAGAGTTCGCTTCATGACTGATCTGCCTGGAAGGGAATCTGTCTCTGACTGTGGTGATAATCGCAGAGCCTCTCCACGTGATTTCTTCAAAGCTGCCATGGCTGTGGATGAAAAGCTGGAGCGTAGAAGAAAACTCAGGAGCCGCAAACAATTAGAAACTGACAGGGATGTAGTTAGTGGGGGAACAGATCTCCAGAGGGTGAGTTTAAAACCGCGACATGCAGAAAGAGGATATCAGCAACCAATCACAGGAAGATTCAGGTTCTACTTTTTCCTTAGGCAGGGAAGCCAGCTGGATATCATTGGGTCAGTCATTCTCCCTCATCCCTAGAAGGACTAGCCTATACTAGATCTGTGTGTGTGCATGTGCACGTGTGCATGCACGCACTCAAACATGGGTGCATGCAAGACCAAACCCATTCATACGTTCTTATTCACACCTGATGATGAACAACAGCCTAGTTCATTTTAGTCTCTCTCTCTTCCCCACTCCCCCCACACACATAGAGTGCATGATTCAGAAATTTGATTTGAAATTTTTTTTAAGGGTCTAAGAAAAAACTCATCCTTAAACTAGGGAGTTTGTAGCTATTTTAAAAAAATCTGGTTTTGTTTAAATTGAAATAGGAAGTTTGTTCCATTGCTGATTGTTAATAATTACTTTAAGCTATATTTTGCATTTTGTATGTTACTTTATTATTTGGCATTGTGGTTGTTTTATCCTACAGTTAGTATAATAAGAGAGAATAATACCATTTCATAGGCAAGGTAGAAATAGTAGGACAGTTTATTATTTTACCATACACTGGTAGTTGATATCATGTCACCTGCTTTTAATTGCATCGTACAGTATTTTGTGTCAGCAATTAGTCTATATCTCCTTTGTGCTTTGGCATCTTTTATGATTAAAAAATGTGTTGAGTACTCTCTTTTGTGCTGGGCTTCCTTTTATGGTAAGATTAGGTGGGGGAATTCATTTCCTAATATTAGCCATAAGATAAAATTGTCTTGAAAAATTATTGTATCTAGGTTGCTAATTGGTTTTTTTTCAAGTGATGCTTAAACATATTCTGTGGCTCATGGATATATGTGGAATGGTAACTACTGTAGTTCTGAATATTCCAGTCTCTTTACTGTTTAGTTACTGATTTATTTGCACAAATTTGAGGGTAACATTCCCCCCCCCCCCCCGAGACTACTTCCTGGTATTTAGAAAAATATTGGTTTTTTTTTTTTCTCTCTCTCTCTCTTTTCATAAAAGACCCAGTCTCTCCTTGTCTGTAGAGAGAACGCTTTTTCTGTGTCAGTCAAATCCCATGATGAAGCATTAAGAGAGAACCAGAAGCTCAGAGGGCAAATAGATGCCATTGAAGAAAGAGAGAAGCGCAAGGTAACACAAGATGGGGAAAGACTTTGTCTAAACTTCCCAACTAAGTAATTTCACCTTAGACACCTTAACATTTCTATTCATCATATCCATAAAGACTTTGGTTAATTATATGATGTATCAGATATTCTTTTGGCTGTTGCAAATGTTCTGATCAAATGTTTCTCTATACAGTATAAAGCCACAGTATTATGAGCCTCAGTGGCACAGTGGTTAGAATGTAGTAGTGCAGTACTTCTGCTAACTGCAGGTTCAAATCCCACCAGGCTCAAGGTTGACTCAGCCTTCCATCTTTCCAAGGTGCATAAAATGAGGACCCAAATTGTTGGGGACAATATGCTGACACTGTAAACTGTTTAGAGAGGGCTGTAAAGCACTATAAAGCGGTATATAAGTCTAAGTGCTATTGCTATTGCTAGGTGCTAGGAAAAATGAGGAACAACTCTGCTGACTGTTATTTGATAGTTAGGAGAAAAAACAGCCAGCAATGTGATTTTTCAAAATACTTTTGAATCATAACTTCCTCATAGGCATCTGATCAGAAAAGTTTTTCCTACTTCACAGCAGAGCAGATTTTTCAGTTGATTAAACTTCCTGAGGCACTTAACCAACATGCTTTAGTAAGAATAAAGATAGCTAATTTTTAAGCTATAGATCTACCTTAATTTATCTGAATAGTTAGCAGTAGTTATTTTCCCTGATCCCTCTGGAATAAACAAGAAAAAAAAACCTAAGTGCAAATTATTGATTTAATTATATTTATTCAACTTCTGTAGAATACATAATTATATTTTTTACCACCATGATTTTTTTCTGCTTCTGTTAAAAATCACTGCATTTAGTAACCAAATAGTGTGCTGTTTACAATTTTTGCACTATACAAATACCTATGCACACATTCCAGTCACAGTGCAATAGCCCAAATGCCCCAACAATAATCCTGCTGGTTCTCCAGGCTCAACCAGGAGCCAAATGCATCCCAAGCTACATCAGAAAAAAATATATCATAAATTTATGAAAACTTCAACTCAGAAAAAGTTAAATAAAGAAATGAGCCCAGAGCCACCCAGAATCATGCAGGAAAGAAATGTCATAGAAACGGCAATTATGAGTTACATATGCACTATACAAGAACAACATTTACCGACAGTCTCAAAGCAAAATATATCCTAGGCATTTTAAAAAGTTAACAGCTGGTTAAAAACATGGTTAAAAGCTAAATCTTAATCACCTAGCCTAAGATTTTCGGTCTATTGTGATGTCAGAGCCAAACGGATAACCAACCACAACAGGATTACTTCAAAGGTACTATATTGGCTAATTATGTTGAGTGCACTAAATACCACACCCAAACTCTGACAACAGCCCTACACTGTATTAGTAGCCCTTTCGTGGCCTCATTGCTACCTACCTATATGAAATTCTACATAATGAATATTTAAAAAAATAGCTGGAACTTTCCAAACAGGAGTGCCAGAAGCTGCATACAGTTCCTCTGGGATTTGCCTGGGATGGACTCCTCTTCTGGATTGGCCATCTCTGTTCCTCAGCCCAGCCTTAGCCAAAGGCTATGACAAACTGATCAAAAACAACAATCACAAATCTCAACACAGTTAACAACAGTTCAAAATGACTGAGTTTTATTCCAAAATCAAAATTGACCCACAATGTTTGTTTTTTGTCAAGTCAATTGAAATGTTGGAATAACCTGCAGCACCATTACAGACCATTACTTACAGAGACCATTTGTAGCTCAAGGTTGAAATGAAATTCCTATGCCTCTGATTGAGAACCATTGCACTAGGCCATATGGATGAATAGATTTATGAACAAAGTGGTTGTGTCTACTCCTTCATTTATCACACCATAGCATCTAGATTTGATTTATTCTCAGGCCATATTCTTGCTATGTCTATGATCCTGAATATGATCTCCCCATTCCATGGTGATGTAGTGAAAAATGATAAAATCCCATTTGTGAGATTCAGGTTCAGGTTTACTAGAGTCCTTTCACCTTACCCTAAATGTCAAGAATTTTTTTCTTGCTTTGTTGTGTCTAGATGAGAGTTATGTTACGTTGCCTCTTATTTTTGTCTGTTAATTTCACTTACAAAATAATAAATCAGCCATCAGTAAATGAAATCCCCATGTTCTGAGGAGAAACTGACTTTGAACTTGGCTGGTACAGCTTTGTTTGATATCATTTACTTCTTTGAAAGACCACAGAACTGTTGAAAAGTGGAATGGGTAGTTTAGGAGTAGAATATATACATTGTGCCTAGATTAAATCCCTGGAATGCCTTTGTTCACTCTCCAACTAGAATTAGAAAATACTATCAGCAATTGCTCATACTTAAATAGATGAACCATTGGCTTGATTTAATATTGGGCAGTTCCCTTTGTTCCTAAAGTGAATTTGGTCCACAATCTTAGATAAATCAGGATCCCCCCCCCACATCAATAACCTAGAAATAATTGTAGCAATCTATTTTACAAAGTTGCATCACTGCTTCAGTGTGTTTGAGGCACTCTAAAGTTGCAGGACAGGCATTTCATACAAGATAATGATTTATTCTGCACTGAAGCCATGACAACTTTTTCAGAGCTTAAGATAAAAGATGAAGTTTGCTGAACCCAGAAAGTTGCTTTTCCCCAAAAATGAGTGTTCATCTTCTAACCTTGTCTATTCTGGGTGGCAGCTACAGTTTTGCAGGTATTCAAAAGAAGAGATGTTTTCAGAGCTCATTGTCTGATATTCTTCAACTACTAGGACCATTTGCTTGTAAAAACGGGTACTCTGCCCCTGATCTATGCCTGGGACATTCAAAATAGTTGTTAGACCAAACTGCTCATTGTCTGTCATGTGGTTGTTCTACAGCTGGCAAATCTACAACGCAAACTGGAAGAATCAAAGGAAGATAACATCAAAATGACCACAATTCTACAAAATGTGTTGGCTTCTCATAACAAGATGCAGGCAGCTCTGGAAAAGGTGCAGATTGAATTGGATCACAAAGATTCTGATATTGCTGGCTTGAAGAAAGATAGGTAAATGAGCTTGCCATTCTTCCACTTTGTATATTGCTCAGTATGGCCAACTGAATGCTTTTTATTTGTGTGGTAGAATCTTTGAAAAAAAATCAAATATATTGTACAGTATCAGCATTTGTTAAAAATGTTTCAAGATAATTCTATTTTGGCAAAAATGAGATTATTTTAAAAAAATCTTCTGAAATACTAGGCAATATTTGAGATTTTGTTAAAAACAAATCAAGCACATTGTCTCAGTACACCTATTCTTTGGACTACTTCTCATATGTAGGACCCAGAACGAGCAAAAAATTCAGACATTGGAAGAAGAGCTGGAAGAATGTCAGAACAAGCTAGCTTTGGACTCCCAGCGCAATGCAAAGGTAAAAAGTAAAGCAACATCCAGGGACTAAAATAGACAGTCTGTTCAGTCTAGGATTTTGGATGTTGTTGACAGAAATGACATTCTCTGTTGACGAAGTATTGATATAATTTGGTTGGAATGGAAGGCTTTTTTAGCTGTGCTTACTCTTTGTGTTGCCATTTACAGTGTGAGGTTGATAATAGGGTAAGTGGTTGACACTAATTGTAATAAAGACATTCCCAGGCCTCTTTTTTTCTTTTTTCTTTTATTTTTTGTGGGGGTGGGAATTGCAGAATTATATATATCCTTTATTATTTTTACAAATAACTCAAGGTAGCAAACATATCCAGCACAGCTTCCTCCTATTTTCCCCGTAACAATCATACTATGAGATGAGTTGGGCTGAGAGCGAGTGACTGGCCCAAAGTCACCCAGCTGGCTTTCATGGCTAAGGTGGGACTTGAACTCACAGTCTCCTATTTTCTAGCCTGGCATTTTCAAACTGACCATTGGGAGGGTGATGCCCATTCACAAAATGGTTGTCACAGCCAAAGCAATACGGCCACACGAAGCATTTTAAATATATGAAGCAGAGTTGGTGCAGGAAGCCTGGCAAATGTCAAGTGAAGCATCTTTGGTCGCATTGGCTGTATAGTAATTGGTTGCATTTCACACAATTCTTGTCACCATGTGCTTTCTTCTAAACTATGAAAGATGAACTCACTTCGTAAAGCCCTGGAAACTTCCAAACTGGACAAGAAGAAACTTATCCAAAATTTAGAGCAAACTTTGCAGACCAATAGTGCCTTGGAAAGCAAACTCTCTCTTGTTCAAGATGAGCTGGAAAGCAAAGAAGCAGAATGCCAGCAATTAGTGCAATGCAGGTCAGATTTTGTTTACTTCTATATGCATTTGCCGCTACCTTATAGAACCTCTAGGTGATATACAATATCATAAAGATAATTACAACAAAAATTAAATTTCACAATCCAATTATAAACATAAATCTATTGGTACTGCCGATTAATCCCCAGAGGTCCTCCCCACAAAAAAGCCCCCCGTTATCCCAAATGTTCAGAAGGCTGCCTTTGCCTTGGAGGGATTGATGAAAAACAAAAAGAGGGGGGAAAAAATCTCATGTACATTTTGGGATAAGCTCTTTTGCCTATTTGTGGATTATATTTTCAAAACTGAAGAGATGGGAGGGACTGATGTCCTGTAAGAATTCCTTTTCCCTCCTCAAAGGGACCAGCTCATGGAAGAAGCCCAGAGGGAGACAAAGTTCTATGTGGATCGCCTGGATACTCTGAAGAAACAGTTTCAGACTGAACGAGAAGTGGCAAAGAAATCAACCCAAAAAGAATCAGCCGAGGTGAGTTCTTGATAAGATTCCACTCCAATGAGGAATAAAATAATCGTCCCGTTGTCTCCATTGCATGCTAGTTGCAATAGATAGTGCTTGAATTACGGCAACAATTGAGACCAGGATTACCATCACTGAGTGATATGGTCACAAAATACAATGTCATATGACCTCATCACTAAGCGCTGACAATCTAGGGAGTCCCAGTTATCACTTGGACAGGTCATTAAGCGGAAAGCAGAGGGAGTCCCAGATAGGGAGCATGGGGGTGCCACGGGAGAGGGGAGGCCTGGCATAGTCTACGGGAAAGCGGGGGATGCTTGGTGCAGCACGAGCTAGAAAGGCTGGAGAATGAGGACATGGGATTCATTTGATTGTAGGGAGACCATGGAAAGAAGACATGAAGGTGAGCGCATGAGTGCAATCACAAGGAGGCCATGGAGGCAGGGTGTAAGCATGTGTACAATTGCTGGGACAACATAGAAGGTGTGTGCATGTGTGCAATCACAGGGCAACCATGAAAAGAGTGCACAGGATGTGTGCAATCCCAGGGAGTTAATGGAAGGAGAGTATAGAATACATGCAATCACAAGGAAGTCGTAGAACAAGGCCACAGGATAGGTGCAATTGCAGGAGGTAAGGAGAATGCAGTGCAAGCAAATGAAGAAAGGCCATGAGAAAGGGAGGGGGGGGGGAGATGTGATTTGTTACCTTCCCTGCCAGCTTCCCCAGTGGCTCTCGAGAAGCCAATAGGGAAGGTTGTAAATGGCAATCGCATGATTGTCAGATGCTTGGCAACTTGGGTTCTGAATTTGGCAACCTGAACTTTGGGAAAGATCATAAGTTCCTTCATTTAGTGCTGTCATAATTTTGAATGGTTGCTGAACAAATGGCCTTAACTCAAGCGCTACCTGTTTACATGCTTCCTTGTAATTTGCATCAGTGGAATTAAAGAACCTAAGAAGATTAGTTAAGCCTGGTTTGTGTCTACCCACTCCTTAGTAAGGAGGGGCCGTAGACTGCTTCAGAATCTTCTGCATGCCAGTTATGAGCGGTGGATCCAATGCCTCTAACAGTAAGAGTCTAGAATTTGAGCAGCGATTCCTAATACTCTATAAAAAGCTTTATATCCCTAAACAGAAGCCAGATAAAAATTATTCTCTCAGGTAGGAAACCAAAATCTATGAGCTTTTAGAGTGAAAGGACAAAGTAAGAATTCAGACATAACTGTCATCTTCTGCATTTTTTCAGATGACTATGAATTGCCTCTGTCTCTACCTGATAGGTTAAAAAAGCTCTTGAAGAGGCCTGCTCTAAGACTACCGAAATACTACGCTGCAACAAAGAATTACGGGCAAAAGTGATAGATTTGGAAGCCGCATTGGCAAATCAGAAGGAGAAGGTAAAAAAGCAGAAAATACTAATCACCCAGTACTTCAACTCCAAAACCAACAATACACAAAATGCAGAGAAAATCAAGGTAAGTTGATGGATTCAGTTTCCTTTGCCTTCTTTGCAAATAATTTTTTTTCCTTTGCTTTGTTTGCAAATAGTTTTTTTTGTATGGCCTGCATCTGCCTTTACTGCAGCTGTTCAGTGGGACATTATAAAGTTAAAAGGGAAATTTTGAAGAAAACAATAGAATGTGGTCTGGATGCAAAATCTCTGAAATGGCTGCCTCTTTAGCAGTGCTGAGTCAAAGTAAGTTTTTTGAAGGCAAAAAGTGCGTGTTTTCTCTGCATAGACTATTTAGATTAACAAAGTCAATCATAGTTCTGCAGAGCGTGGGAAACATGACAGTACTGTGAGACAGAAAGGATAAATGAATAGGTGTGGTCCACTAATCATGAGCAAAACTTAAGATTTCATTAGAGCTAGGGTGGGATGGGGCAAGAAATTCACACACCAGTTAGTTTTAATAACTAAATTTTAATTGCGCCTTGTCATTGTTCCTGAACTGAAACCGATTGCTGCCAGCTGATGCAAACAAAGTGGAGAGCAAAGCCTGTATTTGACATTTCTGCTTTCTCTGGGCAAGCCTAGTCAGGATCACAATAATATTTGCAGCCTCTCTTTAAATTCCTGAAAAAGAGAAGCCTTCCCAATAGCCTGAGCCTAGTTTATGTACTGGTTTAAAGTCACAGAACTTACAAAACCTCTATTTTTGAGATTGCTATCATGGATTCCTTTTCAGAATGTCTGCTTGTTTCAAATACTTTAGGTGAAGTGTAACTAGGAACAAGTGGAGATGAAGAAGTATGCTTGGGGCTGACAGTGGTATCACCTAAATTCTGGACCTTTAGCATCTTGCAGCATCACACTGGAAGGGCTAGTGGAAAAGGTTCCCAGCTTTGCAGCTATTAAGGCCCCTTATATTACAGAAAAGATCTTGCCATTGTAGATATGGTGGGGCCAGTGCAAAATAATGTGATTTTCTTCCTCCAGATCTTTGTGCCACTTTTTAAATTTATTTATTTCTGAGGACATCTACAAGAAAGCAATCTTTTTATTTTTCTGAATTTTTACTAGTGGGTTCTTCACCCTGGAGCAGTCATTGTAAAATTGAAATACATGCCTGCTTGCTTTATGTAGCAGCCTGAAAACAAAACAAGTTCTTTGGAGTTTTGGTATCTGGCAGGAGAGAGCAGGCATTGTCATTTAGTATAGGTGTACTCTGACACAGTAGTCTGGATGCTTTCCTCTGATCGTTGTGAAATATTTTCAGGAGATTGAATTGGAATTGAGGCAAATGGAAGAGCTGAAAGACCTATACCAGAAGAAAAACTACGAGCAGGTAGCATCAAATTTTTATAGCAAGTTAGGTATTGACTAAACTAAAATGCTTGATTTGAACACGGAATCTGATTCTTCGTTTTTCTAGTCCCATAGTATCAAACAATTTGCCACCGAATTAACAAGCCTACAAAGTGAGATGCAGCAACTGGCCAAAAATCAGCAAGTGATGGAAAATCAGCTGGAAGAAGAAAGGAAGAAGCGGAAACAGCTTGAAGACGAGTGCCGAGTAATCCTCTTTTGAGCTCATAGTTTATTTCAGCTGAGCTTCTTAATATTTTGCCTATAGCGACAGCTAATGACATGTCTAATGTTCCATTTTTTTTTGTTCTTTTGCTTGATAGAAAGCAATATCTGTTTAGCACTAATCTTAAATCCTATCGAAATTACTGTAGAAGAATGAATGAATGCAGACTGGTTGGCAATTTTTTTCTGCTCCTTTAGACTTTGGAAGACACCATTAAGCAACTCAAGAAATGCAAGGCAGCTACTGAAGAGAAACTAAAAGAAGCCAGCATTGAGTCTCAACAGGTAGATACAAAGAGGGGAAAATCCTGGGGAGCAGTTGCTATTTTGCTTAAAATTACTATGCTTGGAAAGGAATGAGTTTTACAGATCAGACTAAAACTGGCTTGGCGTTACTGAACTTATCATTACTGAAGTAAGAGCTAATTTTATGATTTGATTTAAAGTTTTGGAACTTATCAGTATTCCAATATTTATCATATATTATCAATTACTGATGTGAAGGCCTAGGAAATGCCACTCCTTTTTATTATTAGTAAGTATTTCGTTTCTGATATCCTTTATCTGTCTTAGATCTCTGCTAACCTAGAAGAAGCTCATCACTGGTTCAAGTCCAAGTTTGATAATCTACAGCGGGAGCTAGTCAAAAACCGAAAACCAAAGCTGGATGATGAAAGTGAAGAGGAGGTCAGTATTGGAACAATGCCCACAAATGAAATATTTGCTGTTGATCTCATGTCACAGTATACACCATGCCATTTGAAAGTAGTTGACATCACACATCAAGCTAAGCCATAGTATGGCTTGTTTGGTCTTAATTTCATGTTCTGCGAACTCAGCCATTTTAATGTGAAACCTGTTCATATGTTAGTGTGTTGTGGGAACTCAAATACCATATATTCAGTCAACAAAGAGGGAAGAAACATTGGCACAGTAAGCAGTCCAATCTAGGACTGTTTCTAGAGATGAACAGTAGACACCAATATCAGTAGCTGTTAAAATTCAGTGCTGATCATTGCAAAGAAGACTGTGGAAAAGCTGCTTCTACTAAAGAGATCACAGAGTTTAACTAAAAAGAAAGGTTAGGAAACACTGAAGGAATCATCAAAGATAGGCTTTCCAGCTGATTGTAAGAGCTGCCCGAGGGAAGAAATGCAACAAATGCAGATTTCATAACCTGAGAGTGGAAGTGCATGCTGTTGATATTGGACTTCTCAAGTCTCTTCAAAATCTAGATGTTTTATGCAGAGAAAAAATATAACTTACCTCTAATTTGGAATGTTTACTCTATTGTATCATCATTCATAAATGATACAAGAAAAGAAAGTACCTATCAGTTGCATTTAACACGAATGAAGTTCATTTCTTGGATCACCTTCCGCTTATCTGAGACTACTTCAAAAATCTAGAATTGAAGTTAGGACCAACTATTTAAGGCTTAAGGCAAATAAGAAATGCCTTACTTGGCTAGAGAAAAAGATGGCAACATTGTAAATTGTGCTTTTATATCAGGCATGGTTCATTTGCTCATATTCATTGGTTCTAATCAATTGCTTTCCCAGCTTTAAAAAAATCTGATTTAAGGTATAATTTAACTTTCACCAACAGCTATTTCAAAGAAAAAAATATTCTGAAAATTAAAATTGATAATTCTATTTCTTAGAAGAATGTTCACTGTGGAGATCTACTGTACTAACTAGATTTTTGGTTCTCAAATGCTTGTAAATGTTAGTTTTAACAGATACATATTTCATTTTGGTCAGATTAGAATCAAAGTATGAAGTATGAGATTTGACATTTTCTGATAATTCTCAGCTTTGTCCAAATGTTCTATCAACAGAATAAGCCAGTGAAGATCCCTAGCCAGGTCTGCCTGAAGCGGTGGGAGACCAAAAATCACCTGAAGTTCATGTCCAGGAAATATTTAACAGAACAAAATAATTGATGACCTGCTTACCCAGGAGGTTCCAGGATGTAAAAGATGACCCTGTACCTGTGAACATCATGTCTCAGATCTAGGGCCCCAGGAATGGTGATGTACCTGGAAGGAGCTAAATGGTAGATCATTCAGTATGATCCTCCACGTACTGATGTTAACAGAGGAGATCTTGTATGAACTAGGAATGCTCTACACTAATGAAGCAAAGTCCTCTAAACTTTAGGCACTAGGTTTCAACTACCAAGTCTTTAAAATGCCTCTGTGGAACTTTCAGACCGGAAAACTTCAAGTTTTATTAAAAATAAATTATGTGCCTCAATCTTAAACTCTTCTTGAGCAAATAACTTCCATTTTTAAAGTTACACATAGAATTCAAATCTACACAGGGGATAAGTGTACAGAATCAACCTTGTTATATTATATACACACTATAAATTTTGATATGATTTTGTATATTAATGGTTATGCTTTATTTGCAATCTAAGAAAGGACAACTATTTGGATTTCTTTCTTTTTAAGTGGCATGTCTGAAGCCTTGACCAGCCTAAATTTTATAGAGTAAGGATGCCACCCAAGTATATTTTTCACCAAGGGGAGGGGGGTCTTCATGAGTCCTCTCAATACAAGGTATAGTTTGAGCAAATGTATCACCTCCCGAGATAAACTGGCATATGAGGAAAGATGTATGACAGAAATACTTTAATAACTACTAAAATTTAAGTAACATACTTCAATTATTGTTTACACAAAATACTTTACTATCTGCTCTTACCTGCTTGTCCTAATCCTCACCCATCATTATTTGGGAATTGAACTATTTGAAATGAGGTGAGAAAACAATGTAAAATCCAGAAAGTTAGTAGCCCTTTATAACATTGTTGATTTTCATATTTATGTGTATGAAGTACAAAATCAGTACAAAATTTATGTACATGAAGTACAATTTTATTTAAAAGATACTTAAGTATGTCATATGACAATTAACTAAACTATAAAATATTTGCTCAGACATCCAAATAAAAGTCTTACCAGGAATTATTTTCACCCTAAATCAACCTTTCCTTACCTCAGTGTCCTCCAGACTTCAATTCCCAGAATTTTCAGCAATGATCTGGTAACTGGTATTCAGAAACAGAAATGACAAGGGAATCCAGATTGAGGAAGATTACCATAAATCATGGATAATAATTATACATTTTTGAACTTTCTCTGTTCTAGATAACCACTGTGTAGTATACAAGCATGTAGGAGTGTGGGATTTGTTTTTAAGAATAAAACATCCACTTTTTTATAACAGTTGCAGTTTGTATTTTGTTCTAAAAAAAAGCAGTCAATTCCTCTCCTTAAACTACAAAATGTACTACAAGTCAATATAATTTATTTTTCTTAGGAAATACTATGACATATAGAATAGTTACTTTAGACTGTCACATCTTTACAATAAATTCATTTTCAATAGATTGTTTAAATGTAATAGAACTTGATCTAAAGAACCTAATTTTGGCCTTTGTTTTATTATCATATCCTGAAATTAACAAACAGTAAAACAGTTTCTCTTCTGCATCCTTTTTAAATAAGAAAAATACGCATAACAATTTCAATGTTCATTTCTTCCAAATGAAGAAGCAGAAGTTGCTAAGCATTCGCCATTCTTGTAAACAATCATGTACTCTGATATAAAAGAGGCATGGCAATCCCAACTTTGGCCTAAACATTGGGTAATGTAAAGGTTAGTAAGAGCCAGTACTTTTCTGGAATAAGTTTTATGTATCAAAAAGCTCTTGATTCCTGTATAGATTCAAATTGGTTGGAGGTTTAGGATTAAGTTTCCCAGAGGAAACTTCAACTCTATCAAGAAAATTCTTAGACTTCTTCTACTGAGGATGTTTTAAGTCGTCTTATATTTCTCATTCAGTTTTAAGGAGAATAACAGTACTGAATTATATCATTCAAAGGCTGGAGTCCATTCATGATGTCTCTGTCTTGACCATTCTTCCGTCAATCTCTTCCAAGTCTCCTCATAAAAGCAAACGTTTATAGGGCTGCTTTTCCTTTAGAGTCAAGGAAAGGAATTCATGTTACTGACGAAGTGTATAACTTTGTCCTTACACAGTTCCATACGTATATAACAGTTTGCGAGCCATTCGAATATTTCCACTGCTCTGATAAATAAGTGACAAATTGAAAGCAATATCTCTTCGTAAGTCTGTCTGGTCAGCTTCTATTCCCTAGTTTAAAGGAGAAAAATCTATTAATGTCACAAAATATCTTTTTCCCAGAATTCATATACATACATTTATATATTAATTTAATTTATTTTAAAAAAATTTAAAAGGAAGTTTAAAAATAAAATTTAAACATTAATACAAACTAAGAAAAATAAAAATACAGAGAAAGTTAAAAGTGCAAGAAAGGAAAAAGGTAGACAAATAGAAAAGAAAAAAATACAAATAAGAGGCTACCAATCTGCTTTATAGCAGTTTTAAACAGAATTATAACTCTACTCTTATTCTACGGCTACAACATGGACTCTCTTCTTTATATAATCAATACTGTCTAGTCCCCAAAACCATACATTATAAGTTGAATTTTTTTTTCTAATTATGGAGAAAGTACATAAGCAGTTTCCAGTCAGCAATAAATATAGACATTGTCTTTCCCTTAATCTAAATCTTTAGAATAGTTTAATTTTGAAAAAAAAAATCCTGCACACAGAAATGTAACATAATTACAATTTCTGGAATCTTCTAAAACCACCATAAGTAGGGTAAATCTTTTAACTCAGCACATTGCAAAATTGACTAAATTCTGCTTGGCCTTTTCAAAGGTTTTAAATGGCATGTGACTATGTTTGGAATCATAAATGCTTTGTTGGCTAGGCCAGAAAAGGCAAAACAAACTCCCTCCAAATATTTTGGGGAACTGTCATCAACACTATCAGGAAAACCATAAATACTTAATACATGAAAGAGAAGAAATTTGGCATTTGATATGAATGGCCAAAATGAAACTGTGGATGATGGTGAGGGATCCAACTGAAAGAAGCAGCTTGTCAAATGCAGATTTGTTATTCTTGCTTTTCATCAAGAAGCTCATGAGACAGTTGACATTCGCTTTATAAAATATTTATGGTTTTAACTCTCACATGTTTAAACTAACAAATGTGAGAGTTAAAACCATAAATATTTTATAAACACCTTTGCATAACTATTCTAAGATGCCAATGAGGATATGCATATTCTGTCTTACTGGTGATGAAAACAGAATTGGAAACACGAGCCTATAGAGGGTGGCACTTGTGAGAATGTTCATGTGCCTTAACATTCAAATCCTAATCAAATGCTGTTCCACACAGTACCTCTAGGACCAATGGAGGTAATTCCAGGGCCTTTTTGTAATAGTGAATAGCAAGATGTACTAATCCCAGTTGATGAAGGGCACGTCCTAAGTTGTAATAAGATTCTTGACAAGAACCACGAAGGCTCAGGTACCGCTGCAGGAATGAAAACCCCTAAATTCAAAAGGAAAACTTCACTAGTACAAAAATTAAAAATTACAAGTAACAATTGAGACATCAGAAGTAATACTGTCAGACTTAAGTTCACATATGGCCACCATTAAATACAGTAAAATATCTTACATTAATATTCCATATGATACACTATGGAAGCAAAAGCTGAACTTTGAAGAAGCAGGCTAGCAAGAGAACTGATGCTTTGGAAATTTAGTGTTGGAGAAGACTTCTGAAGAAGCCAAGAAAACAAATGGATTATCCAACAACAAACCCAGAATTCTCTTTCAAGGCACAAATGATGAAGCTCAAATTACCTTACTTTGAACATACTATGTGAAGACCTAGCTCTCTGGAAAAGATTCTGGAAAGATGGAAGGGAAGGGAAGAAGAGAACTAGCAGCATCAAGTAAATCTATGTGCTCACTAGGAGTTGATACCAACTAGATGGAATATCATCAATCCCCACAATGATGTACATAAATATTTCATAAAACATTTTGCAGTAGTAAATCTCCCATCAATAAGACTATTAAACTACACTAATTTATAAGTCTTGGAAAATGTAGATAATAAAACAATAATGGGATTGACATATATTGTTGGTTATCTTTTCTTCTGAAACACTGCAGCAAAAGAAAAAAAATTAATATCCCCAGTATCACTGGTAATATCGATCAACCTGCATACACACCAGCATCACATAAAAGATGTTTCATGCAATTTAACCTTTACAAGAGTATATGGATTATTTTTATGGTCAATTCTTGAAGACTTGCCTAAATAAATTTAAAAGGAATTTTAAGATGTTTAAAATGAGGTAAGGGTGTGCAGATGAAAGTTGTGAGAGAAAGACAACACACCTGTATTATAAGAGCATGCCTTTTTAACACATACTTCTGAGATGCCATGTGGATGAAGATCAAGCCTATGCAAAGACTATACAGGGGTTCATCTGGGTTAGTACGGAATGCTTGTACATACTGTCCTGCAAAGAAACAAGCAGCGAAGATTTTGGAAATGTCAGATATTTTCTTGAAAAAAACTTTCAAACAAATATAAACCAGCAGCACACCTATGGACCATTTTATTTTTTGAAGCAAAAAAAAAAAAAAGCCGTTTTAGGCCAGTGGACATGTCTGAAATTTTGTTATAAAGGTTGTGGTGGAGTTTGCCTATCTTTAATGAGTAGGCAAACTCTACTACACATAGGCAAAATGGGAATGACAAATCATAAAGCCCCCATTTAGCATAAGGCATATTGATGACATTGCTGACCATCACATCCCCAAGGATGTCCTCTGCTGTTTCATCATAGTTTGGCCTTTGCTCCGGTGAAATGGTCCTGCTTTAATCCAAAGCATTGGTTACAGCTATTCTCCATTTTTGTGTTTGTAAAATGGTAAAAATCATAGCTTCTACTATTCCAGTTTCATACTATTACCTATCTACAAATATACAAGACATAATTCTACATACATCTTCACACACAGCAATTGTGATCTTTAAATTAATAACAGTAAAATCATACCAAGGGCATGCTTGAAACAACCAGACACAAAAGCATTGTGGCCATTTAAAACACAAAGTGCATGATTATCTGGGTTCTTCAACAGTAATCGCAGACAGAAACGATGGTGCCGGACATCTTGGGAATGCATGGTGATTTGGTTAAAGATATTCCAAAGCTGAGGCTTACTGACATGTTCCATTACCATTATCCTACAGAAGAAATGTAATTTTCAGATTGCTTGCAAATGACAGAAAAGGTCAGTCTACAATCACTGAGCACAACGGTGTGATCTAGTCACAAGATGGCCTCTCTTTCATCCCATCTCTTGTAATGAACATGTTCAACACGGAGGCTCAATTCACAGAACTACACTCAAAATAAGGCAGCCCAGATCACCCACCCCTGTATTACTTGACTTAGAACTTTCAACAGACTAAATGCATTGTTAGTTCCTGCACCTAAAATTATTATTTCACTAATGCTAAATTTATTTAACTCTGTGGAAGGAGGAAGAGATGAAGATATGGCACACTGAAGATATGGCACACTGGTAGAAGGTTTGCTTGAGGTGAGTTCTCAGAAACAAAAGATGATCTAAAGTATCTAGCAAAATACTATATCACTAACAAGATTTTAATTTAAAGAGGTTTTGCAATGAATTTGCCTAAACCCAATGTGAATTGTTGGGATGACCCACCTGATATAATTATAAGCTTTTCTAAAATTCTTGTCTAAAACTGCTGCAGAAAGACCAAAATATTCCAGTTCTTTGCGCTTCTGCCGATCATCATAGAATGAATAATATTCCAGTGAGGAGTCCACAAGCAGTTCTGCCTCTTTGTATCGCGAAAGGTCACACAATGCATAGATTGCCTTAAGGAGAAGGTTCCACCAATCTTCTTTTGTCAGAACACTTGTAAGCACCAAAAATATTGCTAAAGTGCAACCACAAACCACTGTTAATTTTTATACAGACCAGAATATAAAACTGACAATAATTAAAAATATTAATAAAAGTCTGAAGCAGAGGTTAATCTGTGTAGATTCAATAAAACTGAAGGAATATAAAAAATATTGCCACTGAAAATTTTGCTCAAAGCCTACTTAACAAAGGCCAGGTTATCAAAATGTATAGACTGCAACAGACAACTGTTTCCACAATTTGAACAACTTAAATTGTCTTACCTTTCTTTGTTGTTTCTTGCTCATCATTATCAGAGATTTTATCTCTTGAAACTTTTATAAGATAGAGATGTCTTTCTCCTGATTTTGAGCTAGATATTAAACATACCTGAGCTCTGTTCATGGCTACCTGCAAGTTGAACATTTAAAACACATCTGAAAAAAGAAATACCCTACAGTAGTTCATTCTTTGCTTTCAAATAGTTTATTGATTTTTCAGTTTGTAACTGCATCCTAGACTTAACAAAGTGAACAATAAAAAGTGCCAAAGATCTACGATACAGTTGGCTTCATCCAATTAGAAAGCAGATTAAAATTGACTTGAAACCATAAATTTTCATTGTCTGAAGTCACCCACAGCTACAGCTCACAGCTCAATACAGAAAGATTCATAGAAAGAGACTAAAAAAAAGCTACACACATTACCTTTTAAATGCATACTTTTTCTCTTATTCTGCCACATGCACTAAATACCACATATTTATTTATTGTATATTTCTATACTATTTCCTACACCATCTAATATTGGAGATTTACATAAAAGCTATTAAAATAATTACAAAACAATTACACAAAACAATATTAAATTATTTGTATTAAAATAGGTGGGAAGGAAAAAAGACAAAAATATTATTTCAAAATTCATGGAACAGGAACCTCACACACTTCAGACAGGGTACCTGTTGGCACCCTCAGAGAAATCCTTTCATTAAGTCTATAGTGATGAAAGAATCCTTGGCCTCAAATTGTTTGCAATCTTATATACCAAATTAAATCCTTAACCTCAAACAATAGCTACAGTTATAATAACAGCAATCTCATATGCATGTTTCAGTCTGCAATCTCACTCCTACATTCTTCCCTAACTCCTTAAATTCTGGACCGAGTGCAATGGTAGTTTGTATAATATACATTACAATCATCTAAAGCCTATGATGACTAGGGTATGAACAACTATGATTAAGTATTTGTTTCCAGAAAAGGGCATAGTTGATATATAAACTAATCAAGAAGAGAATCAAACAAGCATTAAGGATAAATTTTCTGACAGTTAGAATAATTAATCAGTAGAACTTGCCTCCAGAAGTCGTAAGTCCGTGATGGCGAACCTATGGCACAGGTGCCACAGGTGGCACACAGAGCCATCTTGCTGCACATACAAGCTGTCGGACAACTTACCTCCAGCTGAGCGCGCACATGCGATTGTGCATGCATGCATGCACGACTGCAGAGACCCAGCTGGTCTTCGGGCCTCCATTGTGCATGTGTGCAATTGCAGCAGGAAATCGAGCTGGTCTTTGGAGCTCTCCTGCACATGCATACATGATTGCTCATGTGTGCGTGAGTGCCTGCACGCAGCATGCGTGCATTGCATATGCAAGAGCTGCACGCATGCGCAGATGATGTGGTTGTACATGCAGTGCATGTGGAGGAGCCACATGCAAGGGTGGATGGCATGTGCAAAGTGTGTACTTTTCAGCATTTGGTAAGTAAAAGGTTTGTCACCACTCTTGTAGGTGCTCTAACATGAAGGTTTTTAAGAAGAAATTGGACAACCATTTGCCTGAAATGATACAGAGTGTCCTGCTTGAACAGAATGTTGGACTAGAACACCTCCAAGAGAAAAAAACCTCCGTTTTTCTGTTATTCTGTATGCTACAGACAGTAATATCAAATGATGCTAAGAGATGAACAAAGTTGCATTCCTTTAAAGCAAAATATCAGAATGGCTGTAGCTGATTCTGTCTTGACACCAGGACTGAACCAGAATGAAAAGGACTGAGATAATAACTATTCTCTAAGATATCTGCAGCTGTTTAGATCTTTGCCTAAAAAACCAGATATTTGTATCTGGTCATCTATTAGCATAATCTTATAGATCTACAATAGCTTCTTCAGAAGAAAATAGATCATTGTCTTCTCTAGAGTAGATGGCATTACTCCATCTCCCAAGCAATTAAACTCTTTTGACTAGTTCGAATAAATCAAGCAAGATAACTGTAACCCCCATTAATATTATGTCGCTCCTTCCATATCTTAAAGCAAAAAATAGACTGAGGGTATGCCCTACTTTATAAATTAGTGTGATGACAGTATAAAATACTCTGTAGCTATCATAGATGACAGGAAATCACATATTTTCTCTAATAGAACAGCCTTGGCATGAATATTGGCCACTTCTGTAACCATTTAAGAAAGGTTCTGCAACACTACATTGGGGACCAAACAATCAGGGAAGTTACTGAGCATTAGAATGGGTAATCCAGTTTTTCTCATTAAACTAGAGGAGAAAGAAACACATGAGCAGTGTGACAGAAGAGATATAAAAATTTAACTTACCTTTAACAGCATGGCTAACATGGTGAGCAAAGAATCTACATAACCATACATGTTGCCCTGAGAGAACAGCAATGTTGATCGATGAAGCAGCAATTTTAATTCCTAAATACAGAAAATGGGGCAAGAACAAAGGCAAAAACTTTAGCTGCTTTCTATCTGGATCCCAGATATGGGAAAAGGACAACTGTTCCCTCCCTAACGTTTTTTTCATTCCAGCATCTTGTTTCATTCTTTGAGCAACACTTACCCTAACCCAGACATGGGCAAACTACGGCCCACAGGACACACCCGGCCCATTGGGCTTTTTAATCCAGCCCGCCAAACTAGTTCTGGCGCAGACTGGGGAGTTCGCTCTCACTGATGCTTCCCTCGGCAGCGTATCCCTAGCGCCGCCGGCGAAGCGGGACAGGATGCTAATGCCCGCGTGTCTTTGCAGGCGTGGGATGCTGAACGCAGCAGCCATGAAGAAGAAGGTAAGAGGGCGGCGGGTGGGAGCAGGGCGGTGGCGGGCGGGAGCGCCTCCGCAGTGGCAATGCCGGCTCTTCTCCCGCCGCCCAGGTGCAGATGATGGGGAAATGTCAGCATTTTCACACCATTAGAGAAATGCTTACTTGCTGAGCCGCATTGGCATCCTGTGCCAGGGTATCTGGATCATACATGGGCTCAAGTGCTTCTAGAGCTTTCTCAGGCCGGCCCAACTGCTGTTGAAGGGTAGAAAGAGAGATCCTGGCATCCAGATGCAAAGGGGTAAGGTCAACCACTTTGGCATAGCTCTCTGCGGCACGATCTATATAGCCCAGCGCTTTCAAGCATTCTAGAAAGGAAAGGACATTTCTTTACAGTTTGTGTTCTGAAGAGGTAGCACAAAACCTTTAATTTAATTTTATTTGTTCTAGAAGAATTTCTTTAAATCCAGTCAGTAATATTCAGTTTCCACAGCTAAAGTGGTCACAAATATAATTAACATCTATGATTCTAAACATGACTACTGCTACCGAATTCCCATCTTTTATCTTAGAACAGGGGTGTCAAAGCCACGTCGTCACAGCGGTGTCATGTGATGTATCACTTTTCCCCCTTTCACTAAACTAGGCTTGGGCATGGCCAGCAGTGACGCATGTGGCCTGTGGGCCATGAGTTTGACAGCCCTGTCTTAGAAGAAGGGAGTCAGACAAAACACAGGCACCATAAGGAAGATGTTAGTGGGAGTTAGGAACTGTAATAATTAAGAAACATGAGTATAGGTAGGTAGCAGAGAAAAAAGCTATGCCCATCAATCTTATTTATTAAAAAACACCATACAGGAGAATGATGAAACCAACTGATGTTCATTAATATGACACAGCAGCAATCAAAAAGTTATAGGTGCTAAGCACTTTATAGTACCTTAGTATGTCTTCCACTATTTTGTAAAATAAGTTACCATTATTATATACTAATAAACAGAAAGAATGATTATGGTCACCTGCTAGATTTATGAACCTGACAAAATCTGAACCGGGGAGCTTGTTTTTAGACACTACTTTGACCTGAATTCAATAATCAGGTACAGTAATTACCAATTACATATAATAACATTCATACATACTTCAATTATTTTGTTCAAGAAATAGTTAACAGACCAATAATCAAGTCAACAGATAATATAATTTAGGATGTTGAAGTTTCAGGGTTAAATCTTAAATTATGTTTTTTCATATTCTGTTTTTCAGAGTTTTTAAGGGCACATATTGCTGACAAGCCATAATACAGCACTTCAATTGTGATCATTATATTACGTAATTAAGAGGTAGATAACATGCTACTGTAATGCTCCATTCAATCAAATTGTATATACAACTATTATGACTGGGCTGAAGTGCCCTTATTGAAAGCAATAAGGCTTCAATATCATGGACAACAATTTACAGAACAGGCAGACAGAATTTTTTCACAAGGCTATTTTGCTAGGGGAAAGTAGTGGGAAGTACATGGGACACATTTATTATCCAGTTTTAACTAACATATATTTTTTTTGGGAGGAGGGGTGTATTTTAGTATATTTAGGAATAATATTTTGTTAAAAATTGCAACTATTCTCCAATATTATCTTTTAAATAAATGGGCTTTCAAAATTGATTGATGCATATATGTAAAAACCTTGTCCATAATCAAGTCACAAATAACATGCAAACATACCACATATACACAAAAATGTATATGCATGTTTAGTGCCAGGAAAATCTAACATCCCTTTCAAGACACATGAATAGAGTCCCATTCAGATGTCAACTTGGGGTAGTTCCAGCAAAGTGCACATTCAACTGCAACTTTAAATTATGAAATTCAACACATGTTACTGAGTCAGAAAATAACTTATCACATATTAGGAGAAAGCAGTTACCTGCATGTCGGAGCCAAACAACAGCTAAGTTGTATCGTTCAGAGCACACCAGGGAACTCAGGAGGGGTAGGGCCGAATCATACTCTCCAACATCAAGAAATGCTTCTGCAACATCAAGGTACAAGTCTCCCATATCTTCAGGATTCTGCTCCACTAAGATGGTCAAAAGGCACTTGCAAAAAAGAGCAAAATTAAAAATACAATTTAAGAAACATATCTGTTGCTTCTTAAGACAGGAACACTAAGTATAAGAGTTAGGCTAACATCCCCCTGAAACATTAGAAAAGACTTAAAATATATCTGTCATAAACACCAGAAGATTTGGAAGGCATTAAGCTTGGAAGGCTGCAGGTTTGCCCTACCAATTTCAAGGACAAAAATTACCATTAAAGTATTCTAGCTTTAAGGATACTTTAAAAATTGCACAACATATAAATTATTCCTACGGTGCCTCTAAGGCACAAATACTTTGATCATGACAATCTGAAAAGAAAAATTCTAGTTCATTTTTTACTAGTCAAGTTTTGAAACTTTGCTTCCAGGGACTGCCTACTGAGCTGGATGTAGTTACTTTTATAAATAACAGTACTGTAATGGGAATATAAAATGGTTTTCTATGGAATAGCATTATGTTGGATTTGACGAAAGGTATAAACATCTATTTCGCTTAAGGGATCCACTGAGGATGATTCTGGTTTTGAGAATATTAACCCAACTCACAAATTTCACAAACTGATCCCTTCCCAAACCCATGTTCATTAAACTTTCATTATTAAATGTTTTTGAACTACAAAAAAACTTAAATACAAAGCAAACTAATGGAGATAGTAAGTTTAGAGGTATCGAATACTTCAACTTTTAGATTTGCATAGCCAGATGCAATAACAAATGCAGTATCAAAAGTGAAATGCCCCAAATTCTTACTCTAATAAAGCATATACAATATGGGCATATACAAATTACTAGCCTCAAGACAACTCTTGTGGGCTCTCCATACGTGTGAGTTTCTAAGCTGCTCCAATTATCAAATTCTCAATTTCTAATGGAGAAAGAAAAAGTTCAAGAAAAGTCATCCTACCTAGTGGATCTAGCTCTCCCTATTCTTCCTTGCCCACCAGATCCCTTTGGAGAGACTGGTCTTTTCCACACCAGCTCCAAAACTGAAACAAAGTCTGTACAAGTTTATCCTACTGTTTGTAGCAATTGGTTCTTGAATTCCCACTTATCATTACAAGAGGTCCCTGGAATTGCCTGACTTTTTTCTATCTAAAATTAGTTTACTGCTAGTACATTTAAAAAAAAAAAATCTAGCTCAGGGTTTACTTAAATGTCTGCTTTTTCAAGAGCAATTCCATAAAGACTCATAGCAAACTGAGGGGATTTCAAAAGTAGGTTTTGCAATTTTTCAGGCATACCACTTTCTAAATGGAAAAAAAGGGGAAATTAGTTTAATTAAAATTCTAAATTAGCTAGTACAGGCTAGTACAGTACTTTCATTCAGTTTTTGTTTCAACAGAATACAATGAGATTGCATATTAAATTATTTATCTTTTTCTTTATTTGGGTACTTACATTGAGAGGCTCCAAGATATTCAGGTGAATCAAACACACCATGAGTTTCACAGTGATATCAATGGGAACACCATCAGGTATAGAGCATGTAATTTTTTCTGAAGCTAGAAAATAACAACATTACATTTTCTAAATATTTTACAATATATCATGTGCATCATGTTCTTTTCAACTATTTTCTCCAAATAAATACAGGCAGTCCTCATTTAATGACAATTCAATTGTCAAGCGAAGCTATCACTAAGTGAAACCATGACTGGTTATAATTTTACTTCAGTTTACCCTTGCTTTACAGACCTGTGAAGGTCATAAATGTGAAGATTGGTCACAAAGTTGCTTTTTCATCATCAGCATAACTGTAAATGGTTCTTCAACAAGGCAGTAAATAGAATGAGGACAACCTGTAATCCATAATTTCAAAGGGGGAGTTTTGAACCATTAATAGATTTTATTTCTGCACACAAAACTACGTTTTTCATAAAACAGACATTTGTCTCAGAATAAATGTGAAATAATTCAATCTATTGCAAGAATAAATATTCAAACACAGGAATGCATTAGACTTAGTATTCTTTATTTTATTCATTTTTCTTTTATGTGCATTTATCCAATTTTTATTTAGTTACTCGTTTTCACACTATAAGATGATGTAAAGAGGAAAGGAAAACAAACTATATTCACCAAATATGTTCTGTACAGTTAATAAGATTAGACACACTAGCATACAGTATTTGCAATTTCTTCTTCTGAGCCTTGAAGCAGGTGTTCCTATATTATCTAAGTCTTACTATATCATTTGCCCATGTCCTCTGAGGTTGTTAATCTTGGAAAAAACCTATAAAATATCTCAGTTTTGAGGCTGGATAACAGTGTCTAGACTCTAGAAGATTATAATCTAGAAACTTTTAAACAATTCAGTGCAGCTATTTTAAACTGCACTGCAGCTTAATTTTTATGGGGCACAGCAGAAAGAACCAGCTGGCAGGATTGCGTGTGAACAGCTAACCTTAATAATCATATTACAGAAATGGATTTATGGAGAGAAAGAGAGCTGAAAAATTAAAATAAAATGATCTGCTTACAACAAGAACCAGTTGCATTTATTTATATAATACCACTATTATGTCCAGGTATTTATATTCTGAGAGATGCAAATTGCTCATCTCAGCAATTTTTAAGATGCAAAATTGTATACTCACATACAGAATTGGCTCCAGGCACAAATTCTTGCTGATCAATTGTTGTTCCTGGATCTTCTTGATCTTCCATTGTCTCTACCATGGCACAAGGGGGAAGAACAGGAAATATAAAGCATATACTGAGCTTACGAAAATCATCCAATAAATATAAAATTACTCTGTATCAATTGACATAAGTGCACATAAAGGAAGGGGGGGACTTATTTACCAAAGCATCTGAAGGTAAGAAATAAAACAATGGATGTAAACTAATCAAGGACTAGAAGTAAGAGAAAATTTCTAACAAGTAAGAACAATCAACCAGTGGAACAAATTGCCTTTGGAAGTTGTGGGTGCTCCTCAATCACCAGAGGCTTTTAAGAAGAGACTAGACGGCCATTTGACAGAAATAGTGTAAGTTTCCTGCGTGAGCAAAGGGTTGGACAAGATGACTTCCAAGGTTCCTTCCAACTCTGTTACTGTTACTTATAAAGACTATGTGTATTTCTTATTAACTACAATAATGCCAGGCAGGAGTTAGTGGCACATCTATAATAACACCAGAAAACTGACTGTTTTCAGAGGATTAACTGTTCCACATAGAGCTCAACTCAATCGTCCTCAATCACTCTAATACCTTTTTTATCCGCTGAAGAATCTTTTTCTGCTTCTTGCTTTTCGAGTACAATTCCTGAACAATCTGTAATAACCTAAAAGGAGGAGAAATTACTTTGGTTGTCAAGAAATAAAATGAATGAACCTAGAAAAGGACAATTTAAGAGGGAAAGTAATACCTTGAGAATTAAGAGGTAATTTAATGATTCAAAGTGGGAAATGACATAGAGTCACTACAGGGATAACTCAGAAAGTATGGGGAAGGTCACTGAGAGATTGCTACCTAATGGGAAAAAACTAAAAAACTAAAACTAAAGCAATAGCCTAAAAGCTACATAGTTGTATAGAGATCATTAGCACGAGTTCAGTTCAGCTTAAAATATGGCTCTGGCATGCTCAATTTACCTCAAAAAAAAGTTAATCCTGACCCATAACTTTGGGCAAGAGGACAAAGACAAGAGTTTTAGAAAAACACAGAATGTTCTAATTCCAGAAAATGACAACTCATCCAAAAGCAGAACAAAAGATCTCCATTTTTCTCCTAGACACTGATACTCTCTGGTCCAAAACCCACAGCTGGGAGGGGCTGCTATTCTGGGTGCAAATTGGGAGACATACTCTTTTCAACAACTATCCTTTTGGAATCTGTTAAGTGGGAAACCTTCATAGTAAGAGGCAACTCACAGCTGGGAGAAGGGCAATCTTAATTCTTTGAATAACAGTATTAGAGAGTGCATCTCTTGTCCATATGCATTTATATACTCTTGTCCATATGCATTTATATTTATATTATAAAAACAGACAGCAATCAGATTAATTTAATATGCTTACTGCTAATGCTTTATCATACTGCTTGTTGGAAATATACAGCTCAGCGGCTATATTAACGTCTTCCATGGATACAAGGCTTTGATGTTTCGTAAAAGCTTCTTCCATTATCTCAATAGCAGCAGTGATATCATTTGCTTCATAATAACTTCTGTGGAATACATTAGTAATGGGGTAGTAGTAAATGCAAATAGTAATACATCTATTAAAAATACACAAATCATTACAATATTTCCTGGGCAAGAAGAAAAACAATAACACTCATTGAAAAACATTATTTATTATTGCAAATATCAAAATCATGGTCCTTTTGTGTTTATAAACTTCAAAGCAAGTCATGATTCTTCAACTCATAATTTATAGGTTTTATCCAAAATTAGGTTCAGCGAGAAAGAAATTAATGTAATTTCACCAATATACAAGAGACTGATCACAGGAGAAGATCACCCTATTATATTGCTGAAACCCAAAACTATAAAACATCATAATTTAGAATTAGTCTAAAACCACATATTTGTAAACCTTTGCAAAATGTAATTATCAAATGTGAAAGCAAAAACTTTAGCATTCTTTCTTCTGGACAAAAGAAGGAGAGTTGTGATAATAGACAAGCCTAAAGAAAAGCTAGCTGAATTCATACCTCTCCAAACCATGACTTGAGATAAAGTGTGATCACAATCCTTGGGCTTGTTACCCCCTTTGTGGTGTTGCATGCATCCCACGTGATTTCTATTTGTAATTTTCTTTGCCAATTTCAAACAAGCAAAGACAATGAGGAAGCTGGCAGAAGTCACAAATAGCAACTATGTGATGTCTCACTTAACTCAGGATGACTTGTTTAATAATGGCAATTAGGAATGCCAGTATTTCCACTGCTTGGAAGCATGGTCACAAGATGTTGCACTCTTTTACCACCTGCTTAGCAATGAACATTGTAGCCTCAACTGCTGATGTTAAGTGAGACTATCTGCATTCCAAAGCATCCAACCAATCATGACACATCATTTTTGTACCCTGCAATTATTAACTATACCAACATAGAAGAAAAAAACTATTCCATTAGATGTTTCATTTCAGTTCAGCAAGATTAAGTGTTCCACTCTACTTACTTGGCCATATCTCTCGCCAAAAGCATAAAGCGTTCACCATCAAAAGGCGTCAGAAGATTTAAAATGCGTCTATAGCCATCCATTGCCAGTTTGTGCTCCCCTAACTGTTTGTAGAGATTTGACCTCTCCCATAAATAACGTACATTGGTAGCATCATACTTCAGAGCTATAAAAATGGAAGTGGTTTGATAAATCACTGAGATCTTAATTCTGAGAAACAATATGCAATTATAAATTTATTTATATTAAATTGTGATAATGGGATAGCAATAATAGAACATCTCATCCTGAAAAAGTAATCCAAGGATGAGATCAAAAAATTCTGAACACTGCTATTATCACAGCAATAGCACTTAGACTTATATACCACTTTATAGTGCTTTACAGCCCTCCCTAAGCAGTTTACAGAGTCAGCATATTGCCCCCAACAATCTGGGCCCTCATTTTACCAACCTGGGAAGGATGGAAGGCTGAGTCAACCTTGAGCCTGGTGGGATTTGAACCGGCAGTCAGCAGAAGTACTGCACTACTGCATTCTAACCATATCTCATAACATATTGAGCATCCATTTTCAAAAGCACAATATCTTTGAAGTAACAAAAATTAGGATTAAAATAATGCTCCCTCTGGATCAAAGCTTTTTCTATTCACAAACAAGAAAACTGAGTTTCCTAACTTTATATAACTCCAAAGATCCCAAATCAACCCACAAGATCCTCCCTACAGAAGCAGTCTTCAAGGAACCTCTGAAGCAGCATTCTGAAGTAGCCAGGTAGGCCATTTAGTTGGGGAGGTAGGACTTCCATCACTTCATTATTGAAAAAGCACCCACTTTGGAATTAATTTTTAAAATGGACGTCACATCTTTCACTTTATTTACTAAACTAAAAGAAACTCTTTTCAATCACAGTTTATTACTCCTTTTCGAAGATCTGTACCATTTTCCTCGTGTTGAATCATACATGTGCTAAAATAAGATAGTGTTGATTACTTTTTTATTTTGAGGGAGAAATGTAAGGATTTTAAAAAGTGTTAAGTTTTATTTTGTCATTTTTATGCATTTTTCACCTTTGTCACTGGGAATTATAATTTGCATATGAAGATGGTTTAATTATGAGTCTCCCAGTGCAATTTAAAGAAAGATTGCAAGTAAATTTACAGTTCTCAAGAGAATAACTTTGAGATCTCTACTTCAAAATCAAAGTGGGAATCGACAATGTTGACCTATTTGTTCTAAAAATCATATTGGAGAATCTCTTGAGAAAAAGAGAAGTTTATAATTTAATAGACATTGCAAAGAATAGAAATATTTTATTATATAAAGATAAGCTGGATGGAATAACTTAAATTTAAGAAGTTAGTAAATTAAATGGAATTAAGATTGATTTACTATTGGTTGGTATATGTAGTTTTAAACATAGTTCTAGTGCATTGTTTTGCGTATATAAAGCGGGTATGAAAATGGATCTTTTTCCATTTTTATTTATTTTTAAAACCTGAGTAATTCTTAAAACTTCGAAAACATTATTGAAAGTGAATTTGCAAGTATGTACTTATATATTAAATGAAAGTTTTGAAAGATGCATTAGAATTTATTTTAGCTACAAAGATGAATTTTTAAAGAAATATTTAGCGTTTTTAAATGAATATAAAAGTTTTCCTTTTAAGGTTAAAGAATTTGAAAGAGTAGTATATAGTGTTTTTTGTTAATATAAATGATGGTAGTAGAAAGACTAATAAGGGTACATAGAAATACAGTGGTACCTCTACTTACAAATACCTCTAGTTACAAAAATTTCGACTTACAAAAAATTTTTCAAGAAAAAAATAGTCTCTACTTACAAATTATGTTCCAAGATACAAAAGGCCAGTACTTGTTCTTGGGCTGGTGGGAGGCGGGAGAAGAAAATTTAATTTCTTTTAAATTCATAGTTTTAAGTGAAATTTATTGACATGTGTACAGTAACTTGTGTGTGTTTGTATGCCTCCTCCTACGTGGTTCCCCACCAAGGATTTCGTCTCTCACTCACCGTTGTCATCGCATAGCCGGCCGACCCGAAAGGTTAATGAAACTCATTTTTATTCTTTACATTAG